>BEHA01050166.1:264542-297189 GCA_002897215.1 Eschscholzia californica subsp. californica
ATCTTCATGTTCTTACCATTATGTATATAATTTACGTATAAGTGCACATAAATTGTGTATTATTTATTTACCATTACGTGTACTTTTCACCCAAAACAGTAGCCTTGATAAATTTACCAAACTACTCAAACTACTCAAATCCTTCAACTCGAGTTTGACATTATTGCAATCAATCATCGTAGCAGATATCTTTAGATTTGTAGTTTAAGCTTAATGATATTCTCATTTTTTTTTCTTCAGATCTGGTTTTCAATCAGTACGAATTTATGAAACATTTGTTCTTTCGTTTGGTTACTCATAAAAGAATTTACAGTACATGTACTTTGTCGTAAATTACCACAATTTATAGTAAATTATGGGTAATTTATAGAACATTACCCGTGCTTTAACACCAAAACAGTACTCATTTCATTAATAGAAATACTTCGCTTTACTATCAAATCTCGTGTACTTTGCAATAAAGTATATATAATTTACGTATATCTTCATGTTCTTACCATTATGTATATAATTTAAGTATAAGTGCACATAAATTGTGTATTATTTATTTACCATTACGTGTACTTTTCACCCAAAACAATAGTCTTGATAAGTTTACCAAGCTACTCAAAACCTTCAAATGTTGTCAAAATTTGACAAACATTATATATAATTTACGAAAATGTACATGTAGTTTATAATACAATATATGATTTTTTTTTTCTTTAATGTATGTGTATTTATGTGTGTAAATTTAATATACCAGATGAAATTTCAAAGAGAATCATCAAATCAAAGTGAGTCAACGAAACTAATGGAGAGTACATGGATGGGCACTATTTTTGAACCAAAGAAGATTTTGTATTTTTTTTTGTAACAGAATGTAAAGGATGTGTAATGTAAAAGAAATTATGTGTAATTTATTGAACAAGACCCACATACATTTGATAAATTATGTTGTATAATTGACAAATAATGGTTTTCTCGTCATAAATAATACATAATTTACGTATTTGTTTCATAATTTGTATTCTATGTGTATTTATGTATGAGTAAAAACGAAAACATATGTTGCTTTAATGTTCCCAGAAAAATATACTCTTTCCAAAACTGAAAGTTAAGTGAGAGAAAGTGATATATATGTTTTGTATATTAACCCCCAAATCACGCTAAATTGATCCTAGAAAATATACTATTTCCAAATCTGAAAGTTAAGTGAGAGAAAATTGATTTGAATCGAAAAAAAATTACATAGTGAGAGAGAGAAAATTGATTTGATTTCCAAATCTGTAAAGAGAGAGAAAATTGATTTGGTTACGATTTTTGTTTTGAATTGATTTGGAAATAGATTTGCTTTCCAAAACGGTTAGAAGATAGAGAAAAATCAATTTCGGATTTATACGTTAGTTGCTTTAAATCCCCTAAATCACCCCCACATTAGAAACATTCCAAATTCACCCTGGAAAATAAAAAATCCCGTGATTTTTGTAGGAGGGACATGGACGGTAGTTTTCTCATAAAGAATGGGTTATTATGTCCATAATGTAAAAGGACTAAATATCCATGTTTTGGGAAGATTGGATCATAAACCTTTTTTGAATATTATTTTGGTATATATACCCACAGACCCTTTTTGTTATTGCTTAATAGGATACGTAGCTAAATTCAGAGATCATTTTATTATATAACACAAAAATTTTATTCGATAGGCATTTATCAAAACAAAACTTTCTATTATGTAAGTACAATATTTTAATTCCCTTAACACAAACAAAAAAGAACAAGAAAGTACAATATTTTAATTACAAACAAAAAAGTACAATTCTTTCGTTTAGATAAAACTGTAACCGACACATGATAATGAACCAACCACAAAGCGTAACACCCTTGAGTGTTAGAAAGGGGTGCCTATAGTAAGGCCCCACAACTAGTCCCACTTGAGTTGCCTAGATTTTAGCTTCACGGTTAACTTTCCCAAATAGCAACTCACTTTTTCTCTTCATCTTTTCTAGAACAACCATGAGCTAAAGAGAGAGAGAGGCATTGGGTTTTCTAGTGAGAGAAAGCTAGAGGAAGAAAAAGGGATTTTGGTGGTTTTTCTTTGTTGATCTTGTTGGTGTGGGACTTGCTTTGTTTTGGATTAAGGCAGATTTCTATTTCTCTATGGCTTGAATAGCTATTTTCGTAGAAAAACCTAGACAACTAGATGACACTACAAACCCTAGATCTTGGTATTACTTGAACATAGATTAGGGTTCTTAAAACAAATATATACATTAAAAGTAGTAGATTTATCATTTCTACAAAAATCAATTATTAGGTCACTTTGAATTCCATCTGTGTTAGATTTTGAAGAAAATTTGCTCTAATGATATAGTCATATAGTTTATGAACCATACAATCTTTATTAATATTCTCATGCTACATTCATTTACTACGATAATAATTAGGGCTAAACCTCTTTATTTACCATGATTTTAACATATAACTCCTATTATTAGATGTCTCTCATTAATAGACACTATCCTTTATGTAGATACATGAACATGTGTTTGAATTCAATATGATAGGAGAATTGTAAGTTATTATCATACATATTTCACTACTTGTAAAACGTTATCGGTATAACACTAGTAGGTCATAATATATTGTCGAATATAATTTCGATTTATGTATGTTGTGGTGTGATGCTATTAATGTTGTGTGATGTGATGGAGTTGGTGGAGGATTGTGGGAGTTTTTTAGTTGGTTTGACCCTCTCTACTGGATGTTTATTGCGACAACTGACGGATTCACATGGCAAAAGTGTAAGAGGTGCGACCTAGGTATAGAGCGTATGGGATCAGCGCTATGGGGATGGTTCAGATGAAGGATCTGATTTCCCCCGGTGGACACCAACTTATCATATCGCTTTCCGTTGTTTGTTACAAATATGGTATACTTTATTCTAACCGTCAACACTTGAATACTTATTATGAACACCTTTATATGTTATGGGGTTGTGTATTTGTTTTGGTAGCTCTTGAAATTGTCTATTGAGGCTTTAAGGATTTCTAAATCTACTTGTTCGGGTCTGACCCAACCTATTATTTTTTAGGACAAGAAAATCGGAAAGTGCCACCTACTTGAGTCGTAGTTATCCCTTGGAGGAGTCTTTTTAGCAGTCTTCTTTCTTTCTTTAGGTAGTTTTGGAGTTGCATCTCCTAAGTTCTAGTTTTTACTTTTATTTGATCTTGTCCGACATATGTGTCGATGATTTAGAGATATCATTTGAGTTTTGGAAACGTGGTATAGTTTTGTTAGTTGATTTATTGTCACTATTGAGCGTCATGTTCGATGTTATTTGTCTCTTTGATGACTATATCGTCTATGTTCACTGTTCTGCGGAGAAATGCTTTAAGTTTAGGTTTTCATGACGGCCGACGTGAAAATCTGGATTTGAGACGTTACAAAGTGGTATCAGAGCTCTAGGTTCATAAACCCTAAGGATTGTGTCTAGGGTTTAAGATAATTACAGACAGTAGTGGTACTTTAGTCGTTCCTGGGTCTTTGTGTGTGATAGTTAATTTAGTTTCTCTTCATGTTCTTTTCTTACCTATGACATCGTTTACAAATAGGGAGATGCACAGTTACTTAGAGGATGACATAATGACTCATTTTTCACTAAAAGACGAAGTTTTTTCAAAATTTGACCGCGATGTGGACGTGTTTTTAAGGTTATTTCCCAAATAGCCCCCAACTTTGTGACTGGTTTCCTGCCTAACCCCCTACTTTATCAAAAATACTCAGATGACTCCCTTTTTCAGTTACCGTTATAACACCGTTAACTAGTCATCACCTCTCTTTCCTACATCTCATCACCTCTCTCTGCCACCTCATCTTCTCGCCGCCTCATCGTCTTCACCGGCGAAGGTCACCGGCCGATCAATTTTCCGGCCGGTAGCCTTCAAACATAAAAAAAAATATTTTTTTTATCTTTTTCTCTAGAAAAAAAAATTTCTTCTCTCCTCTCTCTCTCTCTAAACAGATCTAAAGAGAGGAGAAAAGAAAAGAAAATTTCTTTGAAGTATGGCATAAGATGGGTTTTGGGTACCACCAATTGAATGGACCAAAACCGGATTAAACAATGAAATATATTTAAAACCAGTGGCTTGGCTTTTGTGAGAGATTTACCACATGAATGAGTGAAAAGAGTTCTAGAATCTATAGCTAGAAGACTATTGTTTTGATTATTAAAGTAGTGATTGTCAATACCCAAATTTCTTAAAGAAACCAACTTTTGATTACTTTTCAGAATCGAAGATTCATACTCCCACTTGCATGCTTCAATCCTTCGATGGATTTCTAAAGCTTGCAATTGCCACTTAGCTTTCAGGATGGTCAACTCTCCTTCGGAATGTGTGATGTGTACATTCTTTTGCTTAGTGATTGATCATTATGGTCTTAAGCATCGTGACTTGAGACTTGGTCTTTTCATGGTCTAAACCAAGAACTCTTTGACTTATATTCTAGTCTAGTTTTGGGAAACACTAATGTTTCCATCCTTGTTCGTTTTTCAAACTCTTTGAAAACCCTATTTTAGCAGGAACTATTCCTTTAAGAAAATAGATTAAGTTCCAAACTTGATTTCAGACGTGGATTCCATTCTAATCTTATGACTCCAAGCCATATTTCAGAGTGATTCCTTCTTAGTTGTAGGTAGCTCATCTCTTCTTCAGTAGGATTTAGTCCCCTGAGACAGATCTATGAGCCTTCAAGGATTACGAGGGGTTTGAACAAATTGGAGACGCTCTCAACTCCTAGAGGGCTCTCCTGCGAATCTAATTCGACTTATGCGGAAGGATCTCCGAGATCTACTATCTCTACCTCTATTTCCATATCTATCGGCTAGAATAGATAGGAACCGCAATTTCTGACATTCGTATACCACCATTGGTTTGTCATACCATTGTCAGTTTATTGCTCTTATCGAATTTCTTCGATATCTTAAATTTCTCCCACTTGTCTTATTGGAATTGCTCTTATTTCAAGCAAGACACATCACGAGCAACAAACTCTTTATTCTCTGATGGATTGTAGAATAAGCCCCTATGTTTCTTAATCCCATAAATAAATACATTGTCTTATGTGCAAACTACCCGTAAACCCTTTAGGTTAGTTTCGCAAGTTCAGACATTCAGAAAAGACCGCTTTGGAACCATTCCAAATCCATACTCATATGGTGTCTTTCAGCTTTAGACGGAATGTGGTTAGGTAGGATTATCCCCGAAAGTGTTTGGAAGATTAGCCTATACCCATCATTAACCGACTCATGTCTAACATGTTCGAGTACTCCCACTAGACTTATCACCCATATGATGTGTTTGTTGGAGAAAGATGAGAAACTATATCTCAACTTCTTTGATGGTCATCAAATTCTTGACTTAAATATTCATCATCTCGATCCATTCGAATGACTTATATTTTCGCTCAAGTGGATTCTGGTTAACTCTAGTTAGTGTATTAATAGTTTTACATACATCAATATGCATGAAGACTATTAGTTCACCAGTCATATCTTCCTTTCTAAAAGGTGACTTTGTCAAATAGTCCTTTTGAATAAAATTCACATGTGTCGTATGATTCTAAATCATTGGACTTAGAAGTCCATACCATTGGATCTTCCTCATGTGTCTTATGTCAATTTGACACAATGACAAAACCAGAGTTTACCGGTTTGAATCCTTTAATTGTAGTCTATAGTATCATTGTTAACGTTTCAGTTCGCCTAGAACCGACCTTGTTAATTTAGCACTGGTTTAAAACATTAGATGTTTCTAGAAGAACATAATAACACTTATTAAGTTTCTAAGCTAGATCAGTGTCTAAAAGAAGACTTTGATCCAATTCAGCATCCTTAGCAATTACTTGCTTCTGCTCCCTCTTGGATCTTTTCTCCTTTTAGTCAAGTATGTAATTTTCTTGAGCTCTTATTGAGCTACACATCCGGTTTTAAACACCTGATGAAGGGAGTCGAATTCTCATGAATCTCTTGTGTAACTTGTTTGCTTATCATAGTGGAAATCATCGCGCCGTTGTCGTCGTGGAGTAGGTCTCACCAACCGAACCACGTAAATCTCTTGTGTTATGTGTGATTGTTCTTTATTTCCTATTGCTTCTTTAGGATTACTTGATTTCGGTCAAAGCAAACCCCTATTATCATAACATATTTCACACTACAATACTCGACTCAAATACCGAAGTGTCCGCCAAATCATGACATAATCGACTAAATTTTTTCATTTGTATTAAGTTATATTCTTCTAACTATAACTTTGTTACTTCAGTAAATTTTAAATTTTCGCCTTTGTGTATGTCTTTTATTTTTACATACCTGAAGCCCGACCAACCAGCGCCCGACATGTCCGAATAGATTAACCGGACACAGATGAACAATATTGAGGCGAAAATTTCGATTAGTCCGAGCAGCTACCGTGGTGTTTCTTGTGGATCAGGAGCAAGTCTATTTGCGGACTTGGGCCATGATTTATAATAATATTCGGCATGAGTCCACTGATTTTAACTTGTATCCAATAGTTCTCGACCTCTTTGGTTGGCTTGAGTCGAATCGTAATTAAATCGGCACAAGCCCACCGTTTTTAAATTGAAAAGAAGTGTGGGAGTGTCTGTCTTTAAAGAGATGATCTTGACAATTTTCTGGAATATGGGAGGCACCAATAACTGGAAAGCCGCACTAATACTTACATGAGGCGCCTTAAAACTTCCCTTATTGGAAATAGGGATGCAAAAGATGTGTCCTTGTATTTGGTGGACATGGACGGGTTTGGAGAACGAGAGATTATTAGCAAAGTTCTGCCTAAATACACTAATAGCCAAACAGAAAATTTATCAGACCCCGCCCAACCCGGATGCATCACTACCCATAGGTGCTTTTACCCGCCCAATTTCCCACCCTTACATCCATATGTTCATGAGAAAGATGTGAGGGAAATAGTTGAAGAAGACAACCAACCTAGATTAATAGGGACAAAGGGTAATCTTAAAACCATATCAGTGTATTATCCTTGGATTAAGTTCATAAGTAAAGGTCTTTGTAAACCATTAATGTTTATCACACTAGCCATAATCAGATCAAAAGACGGAACTATTTTGAACAACTAACTAGAACGATTTGAACGTTTTCTATCTGTCAAATCTGATATGATAAACATGAAATTACTTAAGACTTGTCGAAAACTATGTGCATGCAAACAATCCCATGCTGGAAAGCTAGTAACTTCCACCTCAAGAGACAACAATTCCGTGTGGCCAAGTTACATGGCTCGATCAGCCCAACTTTAGGATGAGCCTTTGACATGTACACTCATATTAATATTGTCACTCAAAATAGTGAAAAGACAGACGGAATCGAAAAACCACACTAAAAAAGACGCCGCTGCCGGGGATCGAACCCGGGTCACCCGCGTGACAGGCGGGAATACTTACCACTATACTACAACGACCCTGTTGACTTCACCATTATCAAAAGGATATACCTTTAAATCACTAATATCTGTTGCAGTAATATTGATTAGTGAATAGCTTCTATAGGATACCTAAGGTAGAAAGGGGGAGTGAGAGAGTGGTTGGAGAGTATGCCCTAGGCCCCTAAACTTTTGATCGACCACGTACACCCCTCTTCGATAAAGAGACTATCAATCTATGGTGCATGCAGGTCATAATTTGCTTTTAAAGATTTCCGACAACGGATTAGGCTCACAACTTCCTTGTACTTGGCTCAGTTAAGTAGAAACAAATATGAAGATGCTGAGTACATGATCAAACGACCATATAGTTCGTTCCTCTCGACCCCAGCAGACTAATACTACAAGTGGGTGGGAAACAAGTCAGTCAACGGTAGGAACCATTTCAATACTCCTTCAAATGAACAAAGAGGACAGTAATAATTCTTAAGAAATTCAAGTAGTTTACCACTTTCTTTGGAAACCATTTCAAGTGACATTTAGGGCGAAAATAGAATCAAATTTTGAGGTTATATAGAATATCTCAAATGGTGGTATGTTATTGAGTACTTGAATACAAAAGATTCAATTGTTACATGGAAGAATTCGAAGAAGAAAAATAGTACTAAGCAACAATAGAGAATTTGAGAATGTAAAATAACCTAGCTAGAAATGTAGATGACCTATGTACCTAAAAATGTGAAAGCTTCAATTTAATCATCTGACATTATTATTGTCTTCATCAAAATGAACAATCCCCCCCATTAATCCCTTTCGACTTTCTGATTCTTAATCCATACCCATAATCATCCAATAATATGCTTGAAGTTTTTACCATTTATAGATCCATGAATTCTGAATTTATCTGAAAGAATTGTAGTTAGTGGCTGTTCTTGAGTCTGAGTCAGAGGTTGATCTTGAGTTTTAATGTTGAGGTTGATTCAGAGGCTTAATTTCATCTTCTTGATGTTGAGTCTGAGTCAGTGGTACTTCTTGAGTTTGAGTCAGAGGCTGATTTTGTTCTTGAGTCTGAGTCAGTGGATCTTGATTCTGAGTAAGAGGCTGAGGGTTTTGTTCTTCATCAACCCGAGTCTGAGCCGTTGGTTCTTGATGATGTTGAGTCTGATTCAGAGGGTAGTTTTGTTCTTCTTCGTCTTCCTGAGTCAGTTGGTGAGGAGTGATGTTTTGGTGATCACTATGATATTCCTTCATCGACCTCTCAATAGCTTCTATTTTCCCCTTTAAGTTTTGAAATAAATGAGGATAGCTATCAATTAACTTTTTATGATTCAAAGTGAGACCCAGAGGAAGAGCACTTAGATCATCACCATTATGATCATCTTCTTGAGATTGGGAGGAAATTGATCTTGCCCTTTTAGGAATAGACTGATCAGAAGAAGAGGAGCTTGGTTTTGATTCAGGGTTAGTTGTAGATTGAACAAGATCATCAAGATCATGATCATCTTCTTGAGATTCAGAGGAAATTGATCTTGCGATTCTTGCCATTTTAGGAATAGACTGATCAGAAGAAGCAGAGGAACTAGCAGGTTTTGATTCAGGATTAGTTGTTGATTGTAGAAGATCATCACGATCATGATCATCTTCTTCATTTTTCTCTCTTTTTGATCTCTTCATTCTTTCTTTATCTCTCTCTTTCTCTCTCTAGATTTCTTATTTCTTTCTTTCTTCTCCACTCTGTTTCTCAATCTATTGATCAGTTCAGTTTGGTTCTCTCAAAATCTCACACTCGATTGCCTTTATATAATAAGTACTAGATCTTCCAACTACCATAACTAACAAACTATTTTCTAACTGCCCTAACTAACTATATCTTTCTCTTTGTCCTTTCTAACCGTTTTTCCTCATTAATTTAATTATTTCTGTTATTGCTCAATGGGATACCTAGCTAAATTCACAGATGATATTATATAACACAAAATTTTCAATCCATAGGCATTTATCAAAACGAAAAATTTTAAGTTGTTTCTTTCTTTGAAGAGTTCGTGTGGAACATTTCTGTGAGTACAAAAGTGTCATAAGAAGAATGAAGAGTTTAGGTGGACGATGATGGGTGTAAAGACAAGAAATTCAATAACTTCATGTGAAACACTTCGGTAAGAAGAAATAACAACTCCCACATGCTAGAAAATTGTGTTAATTTGTAGTCATCTAACTTAAATCAATTGACAATAATATAATTTTCAGATTTAATATGTTACTGGTCTCGAATGTCTTTGGCGTGTGGTTTTCTTGTGAGTGTAACTCATATTCTTTTTAATCATGGGACATGAAAAATGTGAAGAGAGAGAGAAGAGATTTTAGTTTATAAAGAATGAAAAATGATAGAGAACGCTACACAAATTGACCTACTCTAGATCTAAATTGGAAGTTGAAGGAGAGTCAGAGAGTCCAAACACATATAAACAAAAGGAAAGACGCCGCTGCCGGGGATCGAACCCGGGTCACCCGCGTGACAGGCGGGAATACTTACCACTATACTACAACGACCTCGTTGATTTATTGTCATCCATAGGTCTCTGTTAACCAGGCGAAGTTCTTCCATCAGAATAACAATGAAAAACCATGTAGCTACCTACGAATTAAGAATATCTACTTACTCAATGAAGGGGGGAAGGAAACTGAAATTAAAAATCATCCCATATATCTACCTACTTTCCACAATCGACCAGTAATTGCTTTATCTACGGTCACAACAAGTTGTTTACGAAGTTAGTCAGGTAGAGAAAGCTAAGTTGAAAGCGAGAAAGAAAGAGAGAAAGTAAGGATGAATGTGATGTGCTAAATAAACCAAACTGGTCAACTGTTTTTTCTTAACCGTCCAAACCAACATGGGATTGTCTTGGCTCCTCCACACATTGATTAGTCGCTTCCATAATACCAGATACCAAAGGTTAGAAGGGGAGAGAAATAGAGTGGTAGGAGAGTTTGCCCCAGGGTCCTTAACCATTCTTCGGTTAAGCGACAATCAATCCAATAGTAGCCCATCAATCAACGATGCAGGTCCTAATTTGCTTTTAAAGATGTTAAGAACGATTTCGGACAGCAGGTTAGGCTCACCACTTTCTTGTAACTGGCTCAGTTAAGTAGCCAATAAGGATTGGAATCTGGGTTAGACTTTAAGTTAGTGCCAGAAAAGTAGAACAAATATGAATATGGGCACAGTAAAAGATCATAGTTCTTCTCCACGTCAGACCCAGAAATTTGATCTTCTGATATCTGCTGCCAACCCAAGAACAGTAGAAACTATATTTATACTGAAACTGAAGAAGAAACAGAATCAATTAAGAACTTCAGATATAAACCAAATTAAAAATGTATTACACTGCTCAGATCTGTTCTTCAAAAAATATAAATAAAATTGGATCTCAATCAATGTGGGTTTTGATATTGAAGACTTGAAATTCATAAAATGTCTGAATTACACCATCACAGTAAACATCGTGTAAATATCTTTTTCAATGGTTTTACATTTCTCTCCTAAATCTTTCATTCATAGGTTCACTATCTAGATAACGAAAAACAAAAACCAAATAAAAGAATTTTACTCGACAAGTAAACAAATACATCTTCTATCCTTAGAGGTGGCGCAAGGGAAAGAAACCAATCCCATTATCTTCTATATTTCTGCACCATAAAAATGAAGCCGAAAAAAAAAACAGACATAATTTAAGAAGCCGCAAACCAAACCTGGTTTAAATTACTTAGCCTTTGGTTCCGCCGAGTTCAATATCCTTTAGCGGAGCATTTTCAACTCCGTCCTTTAGTAGTCTAATTTCCTCCTCTGTTAAACTGTTTTTGGCATGAGAGAGGCTCGTGCTCTTAGCATTCGCTTCCTGCTTTTCAAGCTCCACTGCCCAACTATATATTACCATGCCAAGAACAGCAACAGCCATTCCAAGTATGTTCTTCAAAGTTAGCTCAGAATCGAAAAGTATCCAACCCAATGTGAGCACACAGACTGTTTTCATGTGACCTAATACTTGAAAGGATGTCGCTGAGAAACGCCCAATGCATAGATATTGGCTCACGTTGCAGAACACCGCCAAAGAACATGACAGTAGTATGAAGAACTGCATTCATATACAAGTACGACTTAGGGTTTGCAGACATTATGAATGTAGAGATAATCGAGGTTAAAGAGAGGGAGAAAGAAACTTACAATTACGCCAGACGATAATTTATAGTTTGCTATAAATTGACCATTGAGGAAGTAGTCAATGAAAGGACCGAAAATAAGAAGAGAGAGGGCTTGAATAGGAGCTGTTTTACTTAGTAATTCAAAAGATCCAATTGAGTATTTCTTCTGTAATGATCCAATTGACTGTAATACAGGAATTCTCGATTAGAAACATGGTCGAAGATATGCAGGAAATTCAACAATAATACTTAAAGTAGGCACGAAATAAGATGCATACATGCTTGCTAAGGTACAATCAATGCACCACAGATAGACAGTATATAAGAAGAGAGGACTTAAAGAAAAGACTCACAATTTGTTGCAATGATGTAGAAAGAACAGCCACACAAGCACAGATGAATCCCTTAGCATTAACTTTAACATCTGTTACCGTACAAACACCAACTCCCAGTACAACTACAAGCACGGACATCTTCACCTCCCTCGAATAATGTTTACTGTGAATGATCCACTCCATCACACAAACCACTGGAATCATACTCAGCTTTGAAATCTAAACATATGAAAATGTGAATAAAACGACAAATCATTAATACCAAACATTGATGCGTCAAATGAAGTACTGAAATGGGAAGATATATTTTTGTCAAGTAATATAGACCTGATAAAATCCGACGGAGTTTAACATGAGACTCAAATTCATCCCTGTGATTGACATATTCGCAACAATCGAAAACCATAGAAGCTCCCACAAAGGTACATGCTTTGACGCGGATAAACCGGTAGATTTTGAGACCAGACCCACCAATGCGGTCACAGCAAAGTGGAATCCAGTTAATGTTGTGGCTGGAGAAAACAAACAAAATTGATTCGGAACGTTAATCAAAGTTAAACAGTGAAAATCGTATATGACATCAAATAGATGGACACCAATCTGGGGATGGATCAAAGAAGTTGTTTCAATTTTCCAAAGAATGGGAACAAAATTAGACATGTTATCTCAAGCAGTTTGATGTCAATTACAGAAATTTAGAACAGCATAAACTAAGCATATAAGATTTGATAGCCCCGACAAAATCACAGACAAAAAACGATCTTTTTAGGGAAAAACAAACCAAACATTGCTGAACTCAAAATAAACAACCCTAATTTGGTGAAATTGGCCACAGAGAGAACGAAAAACCAGTCCAGAATACAAATCGGATAGTCGAATCATAAGATTGAAGCTGACAAACACACAAATTTGAAGAACCGTATACTTCAATTACGTGTTGAATTGAAAAGTACTTTCAGATCCAAAAAATCAAATAAAACATGAAGATAACAAAAGAGGATCCAGATAATCTGTTATTGTTTATGTGAATTCAAAACAGAAGAACTAATTGAAATCGTTGTGAATCAAGTAGATGATATCTCAGATCTGATTGATTTAAAGTAAGATATAAAGAAGATGAGACGAACCGAAGTTGAAAGCGTAACCGCTAGAAGACATGAGTTGTTTGTTAGCCATGATAATGCCAACGGAGCTAACAACGTTCATCGCCCAAGCACCAAAATTCGAAACGGCAGGTTTTTTCTCGTCGGCCATCTTTTCTTCAACGTAGTATTTCTCTCTCTCTCTCTAAAACCAGAGATCAAGAGAGAGAAGATTGAAGGAAGTTGTTTTGGATTGAGGAAGATAGATGTGAAGGAGAAGGAGGAGGAGTAGAAGAAGAGTTCACGCTTTAATTCCTTTCTTCTTCTTCTTCTTCTTCTCTCTCTACCTTCCCACTCACTTTCTCTTCTTACACTCTTTTTCCCTCTATTAACGTAGTAACAATTTGGAAACTGACCTCTCACAAATATAAAAGCGAATCGGCTCGATCTACTACTACTAATTCCACCTCACATTCTCACTCCTTATAGGAAACGGGGAAATATGAAAATCCAGGTCATTATTATCATCCCTTATTCTTGTTTCTTAACTCAATTTTCCTATTTGCCCCCCATATTCATGACCAACTTCTCTTTTCTCCCCCCTCATATTTTGACCACCTACAATTTTGACTCCCTAACAAAGTAGTAATTACATAAGACTTTCATATAACATTTTTCGATTCCGATTTTACCCTCTTCTTGATTTATCGTTCTTATGTTCAAAAAAAGAAAGAGCTTAGAGAGGGTTGGGGTGGATCCGACGGTCTCTTTTAGCATCACCAACCTTTTCCCTTTGTATGTCTCTTTCTCTCTCTCTCTCTTCCTTCGTCTTGATGTAAAATGTGTTATTTTTTCGCAAATCGAAGAGTTTCCAAAGAGACTCGCTTGGAACGAAGTGAAGAAGGTAGCGACAGAAGTGAGGAGGGCGCGAAGATAAGGGTCGAGAAAGGAAAAGGGAAGTGCATAGAGGAAAAAAAAAGATGGAGAGATAACAGATTAGTCGGACCTCTCATGTTAGCCTACTTCTCCAACTTTGAGAATGCTAGCAGCGCTCCCTCTCTTTTGGCTCGGTCTCCTAATTTTTTCTTAAATAAAATTTAAATGATTTACTAATTTATTCTAATAATATAAGAGAGTAAATATGGAAAGCTAAGAACCCTAACTTCAAGGAATAACAACAATCTACGAATAAAGGGACAAATCTGGAGATTGGTTAAATATGAAGGTCAAAAGTGCTAGTTAGATACAATTTGGGGTTTAATAGGTATCACACCTCCTATAGTGCAAGATAATTTTAAACAATTTTTCAGAAATTCGGACCCAAAATGAGAATCCCTTTGTAGATTCTGTGGTAATAATCTCTACCATAGACCGTGGAAGTCTTAAATTTGAACTTAGGTAGAAATTGCCAACAGTTTTCTGACTAGTACGTATTACGTATCTTTTTATTTTAACGGAGAAAAATTAAAATCAGTATTACTAGCCAAAGAGGTTAAATATAAAAGCCGGTGGATCATTATACAATTCTTTAACATTAGGATGGTGGATCCCATGTTTGTTTTAAAAGGATAAGTAATTTTAATTTGAGTAAGTTTTGCTGTAGCACAACAAAAATTTAGCTGTCCCACATGGGATGTTGATGACAATTATGTCTTGTCCTACCTTAAATTCATTTATGAAAAGTTCATCAAGTATCCGTTTATGAAAAACTGAGTCAAATTAGAACTAATTATCTTATTAAGATTCTGTTTCATTTATTAACTAGTTAAAAATTGAACAATTAATATTTTACTAACATTTTGAACTGGTTTCTGGAATGGATTTTGGAGTGAGAGGTCCAAAAAATGGAGGGTAAATAAGTATTATCCCCAGCCTAAAACAAAAATGAGAACCCAGTCCAAATTGTCAGGACAGCTCACACTTTTCTGGTTTTTATTTTATTTATCCCTCTTTTACTCCTTCACGGGAAATTTCCGTGTTTTCTGACAATCTGACGGATGACAGCGAAGCAATTAATTCTCCGTACATGACGTAATGTCAGAGAAACATTCAGATTTTTTGAAAATTCAAAAATGGCGCCATTTTTTGACGAAATTTCAGACAATTTTTTTGGATCCTGCCCACTATATTTTCTGTTCTTTCTCTCATTATTTTTGAAAACATTCACATTTTATCTTCTTCATTTCTTTCAATCTCCAAGAACATAAATTTTTTGTTCTTTCTCTCTTTAAAAGTTTTATGTTCTTATTTTTGGATGTTCATCATTCTTATTTTGCTTCACATTTTATCTTCTTCATCTCTTTCAATCTCTAAAAACATCAAAGTTTTCTGTGTTTTTCTCTCTAAAAGTTTTATGTTCTTATTTTTCTTCTTCATCATTCTTATTTGTTTCACATTTTATCTTCTTCATCTCTAAAAACATCAAAGTACATAACCAAATGGTCAGTGCACAGAACCATTCCCGGTATAGAAGAAAATTCACAGTTCAAAAGTGTCCAGTATTCAACCAAATGGCCAGTACACAGAACAATTTCCGGTGCACAAGAAAATTCTCAGTACAAAAATGTCTAGTATATAGCCGAATGGCGAGTACACAGAACAATTCCAGGTAGACAAGAAAATTCTCACCACAAAAATGTCTAGTACATAACCAAATGGCTTGTACACAGAACAATTCCCTGTACACAAGAAAATTCCCAGAACAGAAATGTTTAGTACATAACCAAATGGCCAGCACACAGAACAATTCCCGGTACACAAGAAAATTCCCAGTACAAAAATGTATAGTACATATCCAAAAAATGGCCAGTACACTAAATAATTCCCGGTACACAAGGAAATTTTCTTGTACAAATTCAAGAAAAACTACCAAAAATGAAGAAATTTGTTGAGATTGGAAAGAGATAAGAAATAAATCTGGAAAAAAGAACGAAATTTGTTGAGATTGGAGAGAGAAATTTAAAAAGATTGGAGAGATAAATATGTGGGGGAGAAAATAAAAAAAATAAAATAAATAAATCTGGAAAAAAGAACGAAAATGGCAAGTTGGTAAATTTTGTAATGGCAATTCTGTAAATTCGTGGACAGTACAAGGTTTAATGTCAGGTGCGTCAGACTATTTTTCAAAAAATTTCGCATTTCCCGGAAATTTTTCGGTGGCAATTTTGTAAATTTATGGAAAGTACACTGTATGATGGGAGGCGTGTCAGATTATTTCTCAGAAATTTGAGAGTTTCCCGGAAATTTTTTGATGGTCGTTTTGTAAATTTCGAAAAGAAGAAGGGTGTTTCGGAAATTCTACCCCCACCTCCTGACCATTGGACCTGCCCCTTATTCTTTTCCTGCAGTGGACCTGCTTCTTGTTTTGGGTCAAGGATCGGGCCTTTTGCCCAACCCCTCTTTCTGGAATATCATCATGACATTGAAATTTAGAATTTTCCTCCAATCAAATCAAAAGTTACATAAATTAGTGAAATTGAGGATGTAAAAAACTCCCATAACCATCAATTAACGGCTAGATGGGTTTGGAGTTGGCTTCGGTTGCATATAGTTGGCTGTGTGGTGCATTTAGATCCGCAGAAAAAAACAATTTTTTTTTTTTTTTTTGTTGAAATAGATCTGGAGAAATTGATCACCAAATTATTTAGACAAATATGTAGTGTTTGTTTTTTGTATGTTAGATATGGAGGGTGGTTGGGAGTATGAATTGTCTGAGTCAGATTACAAAAACCTTGTTTTTATTTGCCTGCTTAAATAGTGTATTGATATTTGGAGTCTATTTGAGTTTAGACTAATTAAATAAATTGTGGTTTTGGATCTTAATATACATTAGGCGGTCAGTGCCCAAATAAGTGGTCCGATGTTAGGTGCGTTTGGCTTACCCTACATTGGAGGAAGGTTTTACGGGAGGTCTCGGTCAGGGCAGTCGAATCGTTGGCCTTAGTGCTTCACTTGGACCACAAGTTGGTTGAATTTTATTTGGTTTAGAGCAACTGGGTTGATTTGTTCAACAAAGGGTTGTTTCTCATAGTTGATAAAAACATAACTGCGTGTGGTTCGAAAGAAACATTCAACTAGTTTAAATCTATATAATAAAACAGGTGGACGTGTGCTGACTGGGACAAACTCCTGGATAAATCTATCCGTCCGTCCCACATCAGCATTGATATAAACCATTGGATGGATATCATTAAGTGGGTCCTCTTAAGTTGGCACCCGGGCGCCTAGAGCTCTCTTCTCCCTTCTCAAGGGACACATCTTCTCGGTTCATGATTTGTCACTCGACATATCGTTTTCACTACCAGAATCTTTCGTCTCTCTCCCTCATTCTTTCTATCTTTGTCTTCTCTCACGTATGATAATGGGGTTAGGGTTGCAGGAAAAAAGCCATATTCGAAAAGGGAAAACGGTTTAGGATTTTCATCTCTCACGGATCAACATATCAAATACAGAATCCTTCAGGTACTTCTATTTGTTTTTGTTATTCTTAAGTTACAACAGTGATTTGAACTAGGGTTAGGTTTATTATTGATTTGAACGAAGAATCAAATCTCTATCGTTCATAAAATCTCTGTTTCAATTGGGCTAGGGTTTTGGGGTTTTTATTTATTGTTTTAAGTTGTCATCTTCTACCCTCTGCACCAGTTCATCTAAGTAAAGTTTTTCGACCTCTCTTTAGGTTACTTCAATATTAATTGTTTGATTTTGATTTTTTATTTGGTTTGATTTGTTGTATTACGAATTCAAATTATGCATGTTCTGTGAAATTAGTCATATATGTGTTTTGATCATTGTTTTTATTTACAATTTTTACATATGATTTACATTAGTGAAACCATTGAAGTGGTCAGATTATGCTAAGAAATTGGATTTGATCATTTTTTTTCATTTAAGTGGTCAGATGAGTCGAACAATAGTTGTACTAGATGCATTGGAAATGCATTGTCCTTGGCCTTTGCCCTCTGGTTCTGCAACTACTCCATTTCGTCGGCAGAGATTAGTGATATAATCTCTCTGCCCATTGAGTGTGTTTGGTGTTTTTGTGTGCTTAGTTAGTTAGAACATAAGAGTTAGACCCCCTATGATAAAGAATCCTCCCTGGCCTTTGTTTCCACCTTATCTTCACCAAAATTCACTGTTGCACGGCAACTCAGTTCTTTTTTGTTTGATGTGTTCCTCAGTGAATGTCCCTCGATTAATAATTGGTCCTATTCTCTATTTGTTTGAATTTGCAATTCTTTGTCTACAGCTATGATGATTACACATGCCAATTACCATTTTGTTCTTAGATAAACCAACCTCCAAATTCTGATTACCCCCGAGTTTTTGTGCTTCTCAATTGTTAATGACTACCGTTTCTGTTTTATTAATTCATATCTTTAGGTTTCATTAGGTAGGGTTTGTAGTCCTTTATTAAACCCTCAAGGAAGAATGGAAGTGTTATTTAAAATGTTCTTTACTTCTTTCACATACTTCATTACAATGTATCCTATTCCTATATGCACTTCAGGTCTGAGGAACCCAACGTAATTATACAGGTTAATGTTATTGCTTGACATTGAAGTAACAACACTTCTTCCAAGAAATATGGAACTCTCTCCACATCTACGTTGCTATAAACAATAGTTTGGCTAAATATTTAATCCTCAAAAACTAACGATCCTACAAACATTTCACCATTTTCCCATGTTGAGACTTGGGACATGGGAAGTGAAACTCCTCAACTGTTCACTTGCTTACTCAAATGGGAGTTTTAAACCAAGGAAACGGCCGAGTAACGACAAAAGCTTGAATTTTGAACTCTTGTAGTCTTATAGAATCACTCTCCCTTTCTTTTTCTTTTACTTTTCTGGCTTGTATTAAACTTGAAGACAATTTCCTTTTTCTGTCTGTAATCCAGATTCAGCTCATATTTACTTACAATGTCAATCATTATGCATTGTTTTCTTGGATTTCTTTTCATCAGAGTTAGTATTGCTAAGTGGTTGTGTTTTTCTCTATAGAAACTTGTCCTGGAACTGGATTTACGTGAAGATAATCACAAATGAAATCTATGAAAGTTGGTAATCGTCTTTCAAGTAGCCTTCGATGTCTCATGTTTCTTGGGTTATACTTTGAATTGTTAAAACCCAGTCCATTCTTCTTTTATTGATTTGATTTTTATTTTTATTGCTTCAGGATTTGCTATTTGTTGATTTGATTGAGAAATAGATACTCAATTGAGTTTAGAGATTGTCGTAGTAAGATATAGAGTGTGCACTCTTTTATGTGTATCTTTCTGCTTCATTCAATTGTAGACGAGCATCATATGTTTTTAATCGATTTGTTGTCGAGAATGTCTGCAAGAGTACTAAGGATTCTTTGTTGTCTATGTCTTTCTTTCAGCCAACATACTCTTTCCACTGACTCAGAGATTTGGATCAATGTTACGCAATGGAATTGAATTGAGTATTGTTGGTGTTAGCTATATCAGTAGTCGCTCATGGTACTTCTGCCATTAATTTTTTATTGCTTTTTGAAAAATGCACTTCTGATAAATTTCCCGCTACTTTGTTACTAGGTATTTCTTGAACCAATTTGAATTGAGGGTTTTTTCAATGTCATTCACGGAGAAGAAAATGGTAAGTAGTTAATGTTCTTTAAATCAATATGTTGTTGACAACTTAAGGTTTGGACTATCTAATTGATTTTTCTTTTAATGATGTATCCATTTATGATACACAAGAATATATATATATATACCATAAAAAGGGTGATTCTTATTCCAACAGTAGAATGTCATGAATCAATAAGATGTTATCATCCTACTTGACATTCGTAAGGGCTCGGGTATGGTACATGTTTTGGTCCATTGGAATAAAATAATTCATATATTTTCCTTGATAGACAGGCTACCCATTTATGTTACTTTGTTCTTTACTAATCAAATAACTCTCTATCTGAATTCAGAAGACCCGTTTATTCTACATTTGTTATGTTGGTGACTTATAGGATAAGGAGATATTTGTCATGCAATTTTTGTCATCCATTATTTTCTTAGTTTTTACCTTCATAATCAATTTGACTGAAGTAGAACCGTCATCCCCATCCAGGGCTGAAGCATTTGGTGAATCCGAGTTGATAGTACCTGTTGAGATAGGTGTAGCACAAGTTAGTATGTCGGATCCCTCTTCCGTCATCGAGGTGATCGGTGGGGAAACCATGTCGGAGATTTAGATGATGCCTGGCGCTTTGAGGTCCTCAGAAGCTACATTTTGGTGGTGAATCGAGATGAAGAGCAAGAGTCGATGTCTGCTCAAGAAGTCGTTTTTGATATATCTTCGCCCAAGAAAAGAAAGGTCGGTTCTGGCTGCTTTTGCTTTCTTCAGTTTATTTTTATCTCTTAGTATAAAAATAACAGATAATGGAGTAAGATAGAAAGAGTAATGTGTGAATTTGATGTATAATTAAGTTCTCATTTGTTGCTGGGTAGGGGCAATGCAGGAAGGTGATGGTTCAGGTTCAACTCAATATGATGGAAGGGATGAAAATACTAACAAGTCTATACAGGCCAGTAAGAGTTTAGAAGTTGTATCAATCAGATTAGAGAAAAGAGGAAATGGTGCAAGCTTTCCTGAGGAATCTCATGACAACAAAGTTTTAGAGGAGTCAACTCACAATCAGGCTGAAGAAACTCATGAACGGGAAATAGCTGAGGGGTCATTGGAGGTCAGAAGAAGCTATTGAACTAATTCACTAAAATTTATTATTATTTTTTTGAAATAGACTAAAATTATTATTTGGGGGTTCTTAGTAGGGAATTCATTTTTCGCAGGCTTTATATTTATGATGATCTTAATTGAAGAAAAATAAGACAGGTGGATGGGTGCTGACTGGGACAGATCCATAGATTAATTCAGCCGTCCGTCCCACGTCACCACCAATCCTAGCGGTTTGCACATCCCGGGTGCCTATAGGTGCCTATAGCGACCTTTGTAATTTCTGAATAGACACATCTTTAGATTTTGACCGGACATATCTGATTCTCACTTCCCTCTATTAAAATCATGGCTTCCTGCATGCAGAAATTTTTGCTTCATTTGGCTTCTGAGATTCAGAAAATTTTTGCTGTTTGGAATTCAGTTCACCCTGGCAAGGTTAGTGTTTTATTCCTCTCAATCGAATTCTGTATACTTTCTGTTCGGAAAGATATGTATTTTGTTTAGTTTGTGACTTTGTGTTTCTTTCATTTTTTCAAATTTGTTTTGTAGAGTTCCAAAATTCAATTTGAGTTTTGGTTGATTTTAGTGTTCTTGGGCAAAGTAGAGTTCTCTGAATTTTTGATTGGTTTGTGTTTCTTTGATCTTTTTCAATTTTATTTTGTGGAGTTCCAAAAACTAATTTGAGTTTCTGTTGATTTTAGTGTTTTGGGTTAAAGTTGAATTTTGCTGATGAAGTGTTTAATGAAATGACTCATAGACGAATTATTGTATCTTTTATCCATTTTGAAGTGTTCCAAAATCCAATTTTGATATCATGTTTCAAAAAAGAAGAGGTTACTGAAATCTGTCTATGTTTCAGTAATTTGAAGTGTTCCAAAATCCAATTATTGTAGCTTACAATCCATGCAAATAATTTGTTTGGTACATTATGTCCTATACAAATGACCTAGGCATGTTTCAGAGAAGGTGATATGACCTAAATAGAAAATGTGGATCTTTAATGTTTAGTGACTAGAAAATATGGATCTTTTAATGTTTCATAAAAGAAGAGATGACCTAACAGAAAACCAAAAGTTGCATGATTTGTTTCGGTTAATTTGGTTGCTTTTGAATTTTCTTAGTTTATCATATGTTTCTATAAGAAGTTGCATGATTTGATTTAGTCCATTGAATCATTTTAATAAGCATCAAGTGTTTCTCCATCTAGATTTTAGGTACTACCTGTTTGTTTAGTATTGACGTGGAACAACAACATAAATTGAGCTAGATCAGTTAGATACACTTTACAACCTAATTGAGGCATTTTGGGTTAGTATCCCACCTCTAGACATACCCAAGGAAAAGAGGAAAGAAAAAGATAAGATATTTTCTCTAACATCCTTTTGTCCGTGTTCTTCACCAAGACGTATCTGGGGCCCCCTATCTGTCAATTTGAAAGAAAGAAAATTTGGAAATGGAGCTCCATTTCAATTGCTCAGAGCAGCTAGCACTTTGGGTTAGTAATATCCAAATAGCTTACTACAAGTTTATAGGATTGCTAACTATTGTATTTTTTTCGATCTTAGTCCCCTTCGTAACCCAGGATGGGCACGATAGGGATCTCTTGGTTAAAGGCCTGAAGCAATTTGATATTCCAGTTTGAATTATACAGGAGATAGAGGCACCAACACAGTACCATTTGAACTTTCAGAGGAGGTATTCATCTTTTCAGTTTCCATAATTTGTGTAGCATTTCGACTTATCGGTAAGTTTTTCTCTTTAGTTCTACTTATTGTTTCCTGCAGATGCGTAGGATGGGTATCTAATCGAGACTTGACCAAGTTTTTGATGCACCCGGTGCTGTTAAGGGTGTTTTGATTAGTCAATCTGGATTGGGACATTCTGTAACTATTCTTACACTTTTGATTCTTCCTTTTTGAGTTAGTTTTCTGGATGCATTGAACATTTTGGCTGTTTAGTAGTTTTAGAAGATTGAGCACAGTGCCATGTTAGTTGGTGTTTAAATTTCCATAACATGTTTTTGGTCTGTAATGTATTTACTATTAAAATTTTAATATCTTCTACAGTATATAGGGTCAAGGGAAACTGATAAGAAGGCCAATATGGTGCACCAGCTGGATATTACTGATCTTTGGACGCTAGATGTTCACTATCGTGGACCACCTCTAGATATGGTGGTCATGTTTCAGCAAGCGTTGCAGCAGTGTTTCGTTCAAAGCTATTTTTGTGTAGTAAGTTTCCGAAAGCTTTTTGTTGCAATCTGATGTTATTTACTAATAGTTTGTTTTTCAATAGGATTGCTCTTTTTGTTGAAATTTACACTTTATTTTTGCTAACTGTAAAATAATCGCAGTCAAATATAAGTTTTTAGTATATTTTAATATTCTCATGGTTTGATTCTGATAATTGTGATAACAAAACGTCTATTTTTGCAAACTGAAGGTCTTTTGGTTATAGGCGGTCAACAACTTTATATCGTATATAATGCTCAACGAAAGCGCCCGTGCCGGAGGCACGGGTTAATACCTAGTACTTTAATAATCCTCTTAAGAGTTGACAGTTTTTTATTAAAGTGGTTATCGAATTGGTTTCCACCCTCTAGATCTCGAGTTCGAGACATAGACACATAAATTACCTTTTACAAAAAAATTCTCTACCTTCAAATCTATTTGTTCGTGAGATTTTGTATTCTATTTCTTAATACAACTTTTACTCCCACCCAAGAAACTTAAACTTAATAATTATCACTAAAAGTATGCCTTCAAGAAGTAAATGCCCAAATCAATTATCTATATATCTTTACATTCGATCAACACTTGGTTGGTAGAGAAACACACAAAATCCTATGAGAACGGAGAAATACCTAACATACTTGTCATCAAGAATATTACCGAAAAAACTAATTTTTTTCTCGCATGGAAATTAACCTAAAGATGACCCACCATCCTCAACGACTTTGCCCTCCTTTCGTAAGATTTTATTGCAATACAAATAAATTTTTATTAATTTATGATTTAAAATGTACCGACACAGAAGGGTGCAATGCTCTTTACCAAGTCTTCCGAGTCGAAATTTTGATAAGTATCATTACTTATTCCTTTCCATGGAATGAAGTTTCAAGTCACACTCAAGCTTAGGGGTGGGAATCGGTCCGGACCGGTCGGTACCGGACTCTAACTTCATCGAACCGGTCGACTCGGACATAAACTGTTGGTGACCACCTATTTACTCGGGCGGACTCGGACGGTCACTCTCAAGAATTCTTTGTCCATTGACCGTCCAAGACCGTTTATTTTACCGGTCCAGTCGGACACCGGACGGTCTCGGTCCGGACTTTCCAATAAATTTACTTAATTCAGAACTTTATTTTTATTATCATTGACAAAATTACTTACAAATGAAGATGTTTAGCCAAGAAATCAAAAGTAAATATAAAAAAGAAAAAGCACAGTTGATCATCATTTGACAAGATATAATTAGCCATGCACTAATGTTTGGTCTTCCAGAGGACTATATGACTATAGCCAACGATCATCATATATTCATATGTCTATAAAATTCAACGGTCAACTTCTAAAAATGAGGACAGTTTAGTCGGTCAACCTATTCGGTCACTCGTACCGGTCGGTTAGCGGTCGGTCATTCGACATAAAATTTTGACCGTGACCGTCCGCCAATTATTTCGGGTCGGTCGGACACTGACCGTTATGACCATCGGGTGTCCATGGACACTTTTTATCTCGGTCGAACGGGTCGGATAGTGGTCTTCCGGATCTTTTTCCCACCCCTACTCAAGCTAAAGAAATAGCATGGAAAATGAGACCACTTCTTTTTGTTGTTGAGACTAAAAATGAGACCACTTGCTCTACATATTCTGTACTTCTCTAATGTGTACTTTGGTTTTTGCCATACATGTTTAAAGCAAATTCCAATAGTCATGTACTCAAGTCTAACAAAAATGACATCAACTTGAATCCAACCCTCAAAGGCTCAACTACAACACCATTTTTTGGTAATGCATGAAAAGTGGATTGTCACGGCACCAAAGTGGCCTAATGTTTATTTTTCATTTGGTTTAGATCCTTCATCCTTGCATAGTATGTGAATTATTTGGTAGGATCCATATTATTTTGTAGGCTACAATTATGTCATTTATTCATTCATATGATTTAGCCGTAGAAATAGACTTTTTTTTTCATTTTATTCTGAAGAATTTTATTGAGACTCACAAATTCACATTCGACGACCGTTTAAACCAAGTTTGTTTAGCATTTGGCATGCTTAATTGCAGTATTTATAGTTGATTTTGAAGTTACAGGATTACCTTTTTTTTTTAAGTGTGACTATTCTCACCGGGGTGCTTCTAAAGGCACCGGGCCAAAAGGCTGTTAGCATCCGGAAATTTTATTGACTTGGGTCAATGGCCATTGACCCGAGGTCTCTATAAGCACCTGGTTTTAATGTGGGTGACGTTCACCTTCGTTTCCTTCTTCCATCTCTCTTTCTCTCTCTAGTTTATGCCTTCGGCTAGTTTGAAGATTTCATAAATTAAGATTTTTAGGTTCCAGTAACTGAATTCAAGGAAGAACTCTAAAAGATGTTTGAGTTCACGATTTTGAGGTTTTAGAGTGAGAAAAATGAAAGATTGTAAAGAAAGAAGAGCTTGATTTTGGATTATGACGATGGCTCCGTCGATAACTACCAGTACTGTTGCTCCTAGTTCACTGGAAAAGGTGTTAGATTCATTAACACAGAGAGATGAGAAACCAAAGGAGGATATACCACCGGCATTACCAGTTCGTCCAACTTCAAAATCAGACATATTGATTTGGATATTGTACCAAATCAAAACGCATCTCATCTATTCTTGAGATTTGACTTCTACAACTAGACATCCTTCTCCTTCAGTGATTCATATCCTACTCGTTCCTTCCAAAATCGATTTTACTACTGAAATCGATATCATCACCGACCAATAGGAACTAGTTCTTGCACTATACATTGATATCATCACCAACCAATATAATTGAAGTGATATGACCTGAAACTTGAAACACATTCCCTGCCATATAATTTTCTTAATGTTGATGGTTTATACCCATCTTCTTCCATTGATTCTCTGAAGATTTTGCTGATGATGGATTTGGGGTTGATGATGTTGGAAATTCCTAAATCCTTCAATAATAGCAACATCTTCAGTATAAAAGTACCTTCTTGGGTAAGAGTTGAAGTTTCTCTGTCTAGGCCTATGATGAATTTGGGGTTGATGATCTTGAAAATTAGTAGAGACATCATAAAAAATGGCAACTTCTTCACAGTAGTCAGACATTCTAGAGTTGTTTCTCTGTTTAGGTATCATCTGATGAAGTTGATGAAAAAAAAAGTCTAATACAGCAACCCCACCATCCAACTGAAACATCCCATTACTCTAACTTGATGCCATTCTTTCTTTTTCCAAGATTGATTTTTCTCTTTTTGTGAGAGAGGGAGGGAGAGGGCAAAAGCAAATGATGAGAGAAAGAAGGAGATAAGACCGATGGGAGTTTTATAGAGGAAGAGAAGGAAGCTGGTTCTAAGAAAAGTTTTATTGGGGGTAAAAAACGGTTGAGTATTGTGGTGGATCATCAAGTTGAATCTCCTTACCCTAGGAAAAAGGTAGTAAAGGATAATTTTGGTGAGAGATTTGAAGAAAATGGTGATAACATTGGGTTTGTTCTCAAGAAGGTAATAGATAGGGTTAGGATTAACAGAGAAAAGACCGGTGCCTACATAGTTGGTTGGTTCTATTAGAGAAAAGAGTGGTTCGGCATGGTGCTAACAGAGACGGATGCTAACAGCCTTTTGGCCCGGTGCCTTTAGAAGCACCCTTCTCACCGATACCAACTAGAATTAAAAAGACACTTCACTCTAGAATTAATAGGAGTACTTAAGCACGTGCGACCAATTAAAGGTAAACGCCACATGCATTGGTTGGTTGTTCACTCATGATATGGACTGATTTAAATAGTAGTACCTCTCAAGGTATCCTTCTACAGGAAGATTCCTATACTGATGTATAGTTATAGTAGTATCCAGGAATATTCCACTAGTAATCTGGCACACCACATTAGACCGTATGGTATTGTATATGGTAGGACCAAATGCAATTCTTTTTTCATTTAGTCGGACCTCAAAATTTGACTTTTCGTTAATAGTTGGTCTAATAGTCTGAAAATTTCTATCTGATCTTCACTTATATCAGAAAATTTAGATACACATATAAATAATTTTAAATTTTTGATGTGAATACCGATGTATTTGTATCTAACTAAAATTATATAAATTATTATGTATTCTTGTATACACTACACATAAAGTAACTATATAATTATATTTCATAAAACGGGAGATTTTATAAGTAATGCAAAATTGTTAAAGGCAAGTTTGTTAAAGGCGATTTCTAAAATGGTTAAAGGCAATGTGCATATAGGAGGCAATGCCTTCTTAATTTTGACTTAACGGCACAATTGATGTCGTTAAGTCGTTGTCAACCGGCAATTTCCGGCCCTCGATGTCCATAGCGTCGGCCACTTTTTCTTCCTTTTTCTCCTATTCTTTTTCCTTATCTTTCTACTATCTCTCTCTAAATTCTCTGATGGGGGCGCCTTTTCGCAAAGGTTTCAGAAACCGGATCTTTAAGGAAGAAAGGAAAGAATGCAAATCAATAATGAAGAAGAGTAAGGAAGAAAGGCGCATTGGTAATGGTAACCCTACCTAACTCGACAATTAAGATCTCGTGTTCATAAGTTCCCACAAATTTAATTGGCATTAGAAAGGGACCACCACAAATGACAAAAAGGGAAGCCTCTATTATTGGTAATGAAAACCTTCCATACTCCATCAATATTTATTGTATGGGGTATTTAGCGATACCCCCTCATCCCTAATGTCCAATTAGGGATGCCCCCTTTTTTAATTGGATATTAGGGATACCCCCTTTTTTACACTTAAAAGTACTTAATTACCCTTATCTTCATTTGTTTTCTTCAATTTCTTATATATTTTTGGTGTTATGCTTACCAACAAGTTTTTGTTTCTCATATTTATTTTTCTCTTATCCATCTTTTTCTAATTTCCCAACAACATTTATCGAAAATTTAAAATTGATAAATCACAACAATTCGAAATAAAAATCGTAAATTGTAATAAAAAAATTTTAACTTACTAATTTTTTTAATGTATACGAGTTATAATTAATAAAAAGAACGATAGATATCAAGAAGTCTTCTTCAAATTAGTTACATATATCAATTTTAACGTTAAATGAGAAAACAAATGTGAAGTTAAATTTTTTTCTTTAAATTTACAATTTTTATTTCGAATTGGTTTAATTTATTAATTTTAATTTTTCGATAAATGTTGTTTGTAAATTATAAAAAGATGGATAAAAGAAAAAAAACTATGAGAAACGAAAATAATTTGGTAAGGATAACATCAAAGAGGTATAAGAAATTGAAGAAAAAAGAAAAAATAATAAAGATAAGGGTAATTTTGTACTTTTAAGTGCAAAAAAGGGGGCATCCCTAATATCTAATTAAAAAAGGGGGCATCCCTAATTAGACATTAGGGATGAGGGGGTATCGCTAAATACCCCTTATTGTATTCATTCAGAATAAGAATTAGACATGCCTAAAATTCTTTTCTTCTGCTTGATCTTTCTTGTTAAGATTAATCGAGAATCTTCCGGTAAAATACATAGAGACACAAAGAGAGACAAGTTCATGTGAGGCTGAAACATTGATATTGAGGAAAGTTTATAGAGAGGAGAAACGAGGAGAAGAAGGAACAAAGACCGCCGACGGGAGTTGCTGGTCCAACTCCGCCCGTCAACTTTTTGGTGGAAGAAGAGAAAGGGAAGAGGTGGGTGATAAACACTTCAAAATTTAGGCATTGGCTCTAACCATACTTAGTCAACTTATTTTGACTAAGTTTTGGGGTACAAAACTCATTATCTTTAACATGTTTGAGTGTTGCCTATAAAACTTCCCTCGTACAAAATATAGTCAAGAATTGAGGGCATCATAAAAGAAATGGGGTATATGATCCAAGTAGAAGGGTTTTCGTTTTTGAGCACCTGGTTTAACTTAGGACGGTAGATTATGCGGAAATATGTGCGTATTATATCATAGAGAAGAAAATCTAATTTATATCACGAAATACAAGATTAGTCATGACTCCAGCCAAAAATGAGTAATTAGTTCAAACTTTGTTATAGACCAAGCTTACTTTTAAATAAATTTATTGGAGAAAAAAATCATAATTAATTGAAGGGCCAAACAAATTTTTTCCAAACCAAATATCATATATTTGGTGGAATTCTTTGAAAATCCGTGAGTTTCTGTAAATTTCTATAATGCATTATAATTCTTCGTAATGTATAATGAACAACCTAATAGCAGACCTTCTTTATATGAACATTTGTAATGTAGTTTGAACAATCATAATGCAATATGGAAAAAAACTATATATGTTTAACTCGAATACAAATTTGTGTTTTT
The DNA here is from genome assembly GCA_002897215.1 of Eschscholzia californica subsp. californica. NCBI lineage: Eukaryota > Viridiplantae > Streptophyta > Magnoliopsida > Ranunculales > Papaveraceae > Eschscholzia > Eschscholzia californica. The sequence goes on from BEHA01050166.1 coordinate 293,836, forward strand.
TTTTCCGAACTACCTTTTTCAAGAAGATGATATAAATAAATAAATATATAGTATATATATTTTGTGTTTGAGGTCAGAAAAGAAAAAGGGTTAGTAAACATTGACCTAACGACGTCAATTGTGTTAGTCAAACTCAAATGGACATTGCCTTGCCTTCTTTACTTGCGATCTCTCTAACCAAATTATGGATTATCTCTAGCTAAAATATGCTATAAAATTCTTTTTAGAAGCATTGCCTTTAACAACTAAATTACCTATAAAACTTCCAATAAGGGGTTTGTGTTGGGTAGTGTTGTGTTTGTATAACCTTGGATAGTTGGATGTGTATAACTTTTAGTAGCTCTGTATAAAATTTCCCAGTTAAGTTGTACGTTGGGCTCCAAACATTTGACCATCACGTTCGGTTGGGCTCCATTCTTTTACTGGTAAACATTTTAGGCCCACTCTTGTCCTTTTTTTTTTTTTTATGAAGTAGCATAGCATTAAACCAACAAGAGTCTTACAACCAAAACAACTAAAGTAAATGCGAAATAAAAGACGGTACATTAATCCATTCTTTCCTAACTATATACTTCCTTCCCCATTTCGCTAATGCATCGGCCGGAGCGTTGCCTTCCCTGGAGATATAGGTGAATTTGATTTCGTCAAAGTTGTTCATGAGTGATTTGATCTGCCGTATTATCTTTAAGGATTGCCATTGAAGAAAATTACTGTGTCCATTGATGTGATTTATCAAAGCCTGGTTATCACTTTCAATATGCGCATGGGTAATATGGAGATGTACAGCCCATTGTATCCCTGTTAGTATGGCCAGTCCTTCGCATTCTTCCGCATTCTGGCAGCGCACTGACGATGCTGCCGCTATAATGAATTTTGACTTCTCATCTCTGATGATACATCCAACTCCTGCTGGGTCTGTAGCCTTGTTAAACGAGGCGTCAACATTTAGCTTTAAATATGGTGTCGATGGAGGGCTCCATTTTTGTTTCTCAGTCGATTTCCTGCATTTGTTAGTATTTTCCATCTTAATCTTAAGTGGAGTAATAGACACGTTATTGATTCGTTCTATAATTTGTTGCGGATTCTGTTTGTTTGTGTTGAAACAATTTTCGCATCTTGCTTTCCAGATGAACCATAGTATCTTGGCGTATTGATTAGTAGTATCCTCATCGAGGATTTTCCATTGTTTTATCCATTGATTAGTCGAGCTAATGTGGTTAGTTCTCACACCATAGTTGAACCAAATTGCTTTAGCGAAAGTACAGTGAAGCATGACATGGTCTAAAGTTTCATATTCATCACAATTAGTACATTGGAATTGACCACCAATGAATTTGCCAATTTTCTCTTTAACCGGTAGGCTATTAGTACAGCATTTCCATAGGAATAATTATACCCTTGGGACAGTGTTTACATTCCAGATAAATCCCCACTCAATTTGTTCCTGCATAAGATTCATGTTTTCCGTTCTTAAATAGTAATACATCGATTTAATCGAGAAGTTACCTGATTTGGTTAATGACCATCTTGGTATGTCATCATGATTTCTTTGAAGGTTGATGCTCAGGATCGCATTGCATATATCATCATTAAAATTTTGCTGCAACATCTGAAGATTCCAAGTATTGTTAGTAATAAGTTGGGCCACCCATTGTATATTAGCCCCGGTGTGGTTGGTTATGGGAGGTGGATGGTTGGGTATCCAATAATCACTCCAAATGTTTACTGTCGTACCGGTATTAACGTCCCAGAAGATAAGACCTGCCATGGTGTTATAGTGTTTGGTAATAGATTTCCAGGGCCAAGAATGAGTGGTCTTCGAGGGTGTGGGTCTATGGGTGTCCGGGAAGTATTTATTTTTGAGCACACGCACCCACACCGCATTTGGGTTATGAATAATACGCCAAATAATTTTATTAAGAAAGGCCTGATTATCAAGGTGAGGTAGACGTAACCCAACCCACCCAGCTTCTTTGGCTTACAAATAGTCGACCAGTTGCAAGTATGGAAAGTTTTGGATTTTCCCCACCAGAACGTCCGTTGAATGGACTCAATGCTGTTGCTAATTCCTTTCGGGATCGCAAAGCACTGCATCTGGTATCGGGGAACGGCCGCTGCGATTGTTGAAATAACAACCGAGCGACCAGCTTGCGAGAGCAGATTAGATTGCCATTTGGCAAGTTTGTTTTTTATTTGGTTGAGGAGGGGAAGGAAGATAGATTTTTTGTTTTTCCCGATGAAGAGATTGGTGCCCAGATATTTATCACCATTCGAGGATTGGTGAACCTTAAGTTCACGGATAATCATCCGTTTGAATTTCGGATGAGAGTTCTTGGAAAAGAAGATGTTTGATTTCGAATAGTTTATCATTTGTCCCGAAGCCTCACTGAATTCTTTTAGAATCATCTTGAGATTGTGAATGTTCTCCAGAGAGTTTTGGCCAAAAATAATACAGTCGTCAGCAAAGAGAAGGTGATTAATAATGAGGTTTGAGTTGCCAATCGGAAAGCCAATGAAGGTGGATTGACCATGACGACTGTCTAGCAGACGGCTGAGGCCTTCCATCGCAATAGCGAAGAGGAAAGGCGAGAGAGGGTCGCCTTGGCGAATCCCCCTGGTAACATTAAAAACGCGCCCAGGGCGCCCATTGATCAGAACAGCCATGGAGCTGGAATTAAGACAAGACTGGATAAGCCTGATCCAGATAGGGTCAAAGCCCATCAGAGTCATGATTTGCTCCAGATAACGCCACTCAATGCGGTCGAAAGCCTTGGACATGTCCAGTTTGAGACCGAAGTAGCTCTTTGCTCCTTTGGTTTTCTTAAAAGAGTGAATAATCTCCTGGCTAATGATGATATTGTCCGTGATTTGCCTTCCTGGCACATAGGCTGCTTGGAAGGGGGATATGATCTCTTCCAGCGTAGATTTGAGTCTGTTGGCCAGGATTTTGGTGAGAATTTTGTAAGTGGTGGTTTAAAAGGCTGATCGGTCTGTAATCCGCCGGAGTTTGGGGAGTTTTGGTTTTAGGAATTAAACAAATGTGAGTATGGTTGGACATCATAGGGAGAGTGGCATCACGAAAGAAGACTGAAACCATCTGAAGAAGATCAAGTGTGTGTTTCACTTGGCTACAGTAATATAAAGACTTGAGTATTCTTTTCAAACAAAATGATTTTAGTGTTCAACAAACACGAAATATAAATGGAAGTCAAGAGCAATGTTGTCAAAAGCTACTTAAGTCACCTAGGTACTATAGTTCAACAAAAAAAAAAAGTCACCTAGGTACTCAAAGCGACATATTCTCGGGGTCGTTTAGTTTGGGGACGAATTCCCCTTTTTTTCACAATTGGGGAC
>BEHA01050166.1:297994-344822 GCA_002897215.1 Eschscholzia californica subsp. californica
TGTGGCCAAAGACCTCCTTATTCCACTTGGAGAGTTTGATTGCCAGGGAGTTAAGTTTGGTTTGAATTTGGACAGGCAAAGCGGTCCAGTTAGATTTTATGAATTGAGCACAGTCAGGATGGGACAGCCACGTACGAATGAATTTGAAGGGTTTTCGGCCCAGAGTAGACTTGGGTCGAGTGGAAAGCAAGATGGGGTTGTGATCAGAGCCTAGAGTAGGGAGATGAGTGAGTTTGGAGTGCGGGTAGTTGGTAAGCCAGGTGTAGTTCACTAAAGCCCTATCAAGTCTCTCTTGGATCAGATTACTGTTGAATTGTTTATTTGACCAGGTAAAAGGGTAGCCCACATACCCTACATCCTGAAGACCCATTCTATTTATAGTCCGCTTATTACTATCTATAACACTTTGAGGCGTAGCATTGCCTCCAAGTTTCTCCTCCTGGTCAAAAACACAGTTTAAGTCTCCTATAACTATCCAAGGGTTTTGGGGATTAGGAGCTAATTGGGCTAAAACCTCCCAAGGCTTAGATTTGTCCTTACTATATGGGCTTCCATAGAAGCCCGTCAGGTAGAAACTGCTGTCCTTATCTAAGAGATTACCTTGTACATGAATCATATTATTGTCAGAGTGAATAACCTTAATATCATATTGCGGGGACCAATATAGCGCAAGTCCACCCGCTTTGTTAACCGGGTCAATCACATGCTTATCATAGGCGCCCTTCAGATTCAGCAGTTTATCCAGATTCACATTGATACACTTAGTTTCAGACAGAAAGAGAAAATCCGGATTAAATTCTTTAATTAGCCCACTCAAATGTTTACGATTCGCAAAATTCCCACACCCCCGTACGTTCCAAGCTAGTATGGATGGCTCCATCGAGAGCCAGACAGTATCTAGAAGGCACAAGGAAGAGGAGCACTATCTAAGAGGCAGCCAGAGGGCACCAGAAATGACCCCCAGCCCAGCCGCTAACTAAGGGCACCTCCTCACAGAAAAGCCAACTAAACTTCTAAGCCCAGGCCGCCCACAAAATTAACAGCCCTAAAACTGAAATTCTAAGCGCGCCTCTACAAGGTGAACCGGGTGAGCCTAATAAGGAAGATCAACTATTAAGTCTACCGACCCCCCGGACTACCACTCCTTAAAACCTAAGTCCGACTAATGATTGCCCCTAAAAACCAAACTAACAGGCAAACCACAGCCCTAGAGGTTCAAGTACGATCCAACCACAAATATGATGAAGGCAACCCCTAACAGAACTAATAGAAGCAGGATAGAAGGATCAAGGTCAAACACAAAGAGGCAATACAGCTACCCCCAACCGAGCTACCTGAAGCAGGATAGAAAACCCAAGGCAAAACGAAAAGAAGCAGGAAACTAAAACAAGAAAGCAAAGAAGAGGAAGAAACACAAACTAACACAAACAAACTTAATATATAACACTGATAATTTATAACCAAGACACAACAGGATAACCCACATGAACCTGCAACACCAAAGAAAATAAAACAAACAGAGACCTGAACCAGCTTCTCTCTCTGCTGCACCAGCCAGACCTGAGTAGGCTACACAAGCCTCTCAAACCCAAAATAAGGCTGCACACAAAAGTCCTAGAAGGACAGCAGCAGAAAAGAGAAAAGCAGAAGACTACACTAACACAAAGCACACCAACTCGAAAGCTGGAACAACCGACCAAAACAACACTAAACCAGCACTACTACTAACTAAAACCGACTAACTACAGACCAAGACTATTGGGAGAATGATTCTGAGGGAGTAGCTTCATCCCTATCTTCTGTATTGGTTAAAATATTTAAACTTCGACTGAGCTCCAGTGACTCCTCCAATAACCTCCTTGCTTCCAAATTCTCGATCAAGTCCCCACCTTCCATTGATTCCTCTCTGGACGAGATTGAATTGCTTCCTGACACATGGATTGTATTGTTTCTGATTCTCTTGCCCGAGACCTGAAAGAGCTGATGGGGAGGAATGACTCCACTAACTGGAGAGGGTGGGGGAACAATGAGTTGAAGAGGTTCTGGCTGAAATTGATTTTCCTCCCCCATAGCTTCATCCATAGGATCAGGGTTAGAGTCCAGTTCATCATCAAACAAGTTGACCACAATTGGACAACTATTAAGAGGGTGTTCTAAAATTCTACATAGCTGACATATGGCTCCTGGGAATTTTTGATAGCTGATCTTTATCTCTTGCTCTCCATCCGAGAAGATCGGGTTGATGACAGCCAAAAGAGGAGCTCTGATGTCATACATGAAGTGCACTCTTACCGTAATGTTGTTCACTCTCCCAAAATTTCTTGGTTTAATACTAATAATCTTACCCATACAGCTGAAGATGAAATCGAAGTCTTCTTTGTTCTGCAAAGCTTGTGGGACTTTGTACAACGTACATCTCATTGGTTCGAAGAATAAGTCATCTGTGGTGTCATTCAAAGGTAACACCACCTCTTTCAGCACTAAAATCATTCCTCTTAAGATCCATGGTCTTCCGAAATTCAGTGCATCCAAGACAAATTGACTCTTCGGCTTGATCAGAAAAGTATTCACCGGCCCCTCTAAAGGAAGATAATCACAATCTCTAAAGAACTTCGATTGAGGATACAACATTTTCTTTATGAACGATAGCCCTACATCATAAGGGCAGACCCATCTAGCTATAAAACCTGCATCAATTGGCTGCAACTCCTGTCTGGACGATGGTTTGGAGTATCGCAGAGTCAGTTTGCCATGAGAGGAGATGGAAAAGTGAGAAGCCATTTGCATGCAGGTGTGAGGAAGAAGGTAGTAGTAAGTTTGATGAGATCTCTGCTTGACCCTCTTTGGAGAGTATAAATACATGCACTGAAGCTCGAAGAAGACAAATGGAAACCCTAAAATAACATCATTGTTTGCCATGCAGTACCTCGGGAATCCACTATCCCCCAGAATCATCTATTTTTCAGACGTGAAATGGACTAATGACATACTTGAAAGACAGAATGAATGACGGCTACCTAACCGGGAAAACAAAACGACCGCAGAAAGAAACAAAAACCAGCAAGAAAGAGAAGTTCGATCGACGACCAGCAAGACAAGTGGTGAAGAGTTACCTTTACGTGTTGGGTTTGGTGGTCAGCGTATCTTGAATTTGTTGAACTCCGATCTTGAGCCCCAGTATGAGTTGAAGTGCCTCCAATCCCGAAGGTTTCTAGCTTGGGAATACCCCTTGTCGCGTGCTTGGATATTAATGATCTGTTGTCTTATACTAACTTGAAGTTAATGGAGGGTGGTTGATTCTTGTGCTTGTTCTTCTTGCCGTTGTCTGTTTTAATTAGGGTTAGGTTTTGGAAAGGGGATCTGGAGATCGAAAGGAGGAGAAGGGGATCGCCTGTGTGACGTCAGGCCACTCTCTCTCTCTCTCCTAAAAAATCTCCTCTTTCCCCAATCCACCTCCCCACTCTTGTCCTTAGTCAACTATGTAAATTAACAAAAAAAAAAATTTATCAACAATTGGTTGCCCAAGCGGTCCAATGTGTTGACATATACTGTTAAATTCTGGAGGTCCCAGGTTCGATCTCCAGAGGAGGTGGGTTCCATGGTTTATTGAACTTGGGTTATTAAGGTATAAATAATGTTGTTAGGCTTTTAGGCCATAGTTTAGTTGGGTTACAGGCTCGTTTTTTGTAAGAGTTTGAATTCGACATTTCGTGCGTATCACATCTTTGATATATCAATGTCAATGTAATGACTTGCATACTTTCCACTCTTTACATACCTCTCTAGTGGTAACGTAGCATTTTAGCATACTTCTCACAAGAGAGTTGCCTTCCAAACTTCCAATTAGACAAGAACGTTGTTGTCAATAGTGATTCGTTGGGCGAAACTTTTTCTAGTTTTATAAATCGTGTCACTGATTCTAAAATTTGTTAATGTATATATATATCATTCACGAATTAAAGTACAATCCAACTTATGAATTTCACAATGCAGACTCCAAAATGAGTTTAAGTACGATTTGGATTCAAATTTTACATCATTGTTGGGCTTTTAGGCCATAGTTTAACTCCCGGATTCACGTATAAATATATCATTCCCTGATTCACGAATTAAAGTACAATCCAACTTATGAATTTCACAATGCAGACTCCAAAATGATATATATATCATTCCCTAATTCACGTATAAATAATGTTGTTGGGCTTTTAGGTCATAGTTTAGTTGGGTTACAGACTCGTTCTTTATAAGAGTTTGAATTCGGCATTTCGTGCTTATCACATCTTTGATGTATCAATGCCAATGTAATGACTTGCATACTTTCCACTCTATACATACCTCTTTAGTGGTAACGTAGCATTTTGTTTAACTTAATATCCACGTACGATTTGGATTCAAATTTTACATCATTGTACAGAAAACATGAGAATTAAAATTCTTTAGTTCTTTATAGATATCAACACATAAATGTTGAACTTAATATCCAAACTATCCTATCCTAGTGTATTTTGTTTGTCCTGAATGATTCTCATGTTCCTCTATTTGAGGTTCCTTGACTTTTGCCCATGCATCCCTAACTTAGGAAGTTCCTTAAAATATTTTTGACAGAAACCCTGTTGTAGGCTAACAAGTTCCTAAAACTGCTAAATAATACACCTTCCAATATGATCACATTTGTTTGTTTGCACTCGAGCATATGTCCACCATGGTGAGCATCCATTGAGTGTGTCGTTCCTCCCAGATCCAGACGAAGTTCTCCTTTTCACAGGAACAGAGAGAGAAAAAAAGATAAAGAAATTGGTGAAAGTGGAAGGAGTGAAGAGGTTTTTCTTTTTCTTTAAAGTGAATTACTAAATTTCATAGTCGCCAGTTAAAGATTTCCTAGATCGAAAAATGAGAAAGAAATGAAATTGAGGATTGGGAAAGATGAGGCAGAGTGGGAGTGAAGAGGAGAGAAAAAGATACGGGGTAGACAATATAAAAAAAAACTAGAATTACAAAAATGTCATAAGGATAGGAACTGAAAGTTTGAAAAAGAAAATCGAGGGACAAACAACTGTACTAATATTTTTGACACTGGACTTCAAAAGTAATTACATTTACATGCCAATGATACATCATGAATATGTTACGGAATAACATCATGGATTAAATGAACATGAAATTGGGCCTAAATTGGGCCGGAGGCCCAATTTCTTGTATTTTTTTGTTAAAAAGACAACCCATCTTTTTAACTAGCTAGGCCCCAAGTAAGTTATAAAAATAGGCTTGAAGGACATTTTTAAAAGCACCAACTTTTTAAGAGTCAAAAATACCCTTCATTCAATTAGAAATACCTAGTAAAAATCTAACTAATAAATCAGGAACTTGTGTTTTTCTCATGAACGAATCGAGTTGGATTGTCGACGCCGATTAGAATTTCTGGGGTTTGAATCGATTTTGGCTATAAGATAGGTTGATGTTTTTAGGTTTTGGTGATTTAATCTATTTGCTTGTTGTTTGAAGAGGCTTTTAAGGGGTTTGATTTAGTTTTTGGTTCTAAATTCTAGAGAGAGAAAAATTTATATACTTTCAATGGAAGGAGAATTTGATAGTGTTTCAAGGTATAATCCAACTTCTTCATTGCTTTATTTTCATTGAGTTATGAATGATGGATGACAATTTGTTAGTTTTGATGTTTATGTTCAAACTTATTTGTTGGATTTATATGGAAGTTGTGAAAGTATAGTTGATGCAAACAATGTGTTTGATAAAATGCTTGAAAGAGATGTTGTTGCTTGGAATGCAACGTTAGTTGGTTATACAAGACTTAGGTTGGTTGAAATAGCTATAAAGTTGTTAGATGAAATGCCTGTGAGAAATATTTTTTCTTGGACAATCATGATTGGTAATAATGTTCAAATTGAGAATTTCATGAAAGTTTTGGAAGTTTTTCGAAGAAATGTAAAATGATGGTGCTAGAACTTATAAAATGACTATTATGAATTTGTAGGGGTTTTAGCTATTTTTTCGTTACAACATTCTATTAGACAATATATAATAATTTGTAACAAATTTCATGTTAAATCAATTCAAAAACTAATTTGCATGGCATTGCAAGGTATTTGCAAGCCTCTGCAAGGTGTTTGCAAGTCTCCGCAAGGTGTTTGCAAGCTTTGCAAGGCTCTGCAAGGTGTTCGCAAAGTTGTGCAAGGTATTTGCAAAAGTCATGCAAGGTGTTCGCAAGGCTCTGCAAAGTTTTTGCAAGGCTCTGCAAGGTGTTTGCAAGGCTCTGCAAGGTAGTGCAAGGTGTTTGAAAGGTATTTTCTTAAACTAGGGTTAGGTTGGTCTTTTTACTGAAATTGAAAATTACATAATTGCCATCAGGGAGGTGAAGCCTAAAAAACTTTGATGAACCATTTTTAACTAAAGTCATAATTTCTTAGGGAGTTTTGGTCAAATTCCCGTTAAATGAACACTTTAACCACTATCATTAAGATATTTTGGATTCTAAAAGCTATTTAAAGATCTTATAGTCATCGTAGGGTTAAAAGTCCAACTAATTTTATTTTTACTTTACTTATTACTATAGTTATATAATATCAATCTTGATGATAAACTATACCAAAATTCGATTATGGACTTTATGTGCGCCAAAAATCCTATTGACTTCACGGGCTTTAGAAGGGGTGGCACCAATGCTCCAAAGAGGGGTGGCCACAATTAACTCTAGGTTTAACACCCATGGCTCCTAAAAACACCAAAAAAATCCTATACAGTATTTGAATTAAAATAAAATATAAAAAGTTGGTAAATGAGATAAGAAGAATCAGAGGAAAATACGGGAGGAGAAAGTTTCCTCCGGTGGTAAATAGATGACTATCCCTTTTTTCTCTCTTTACTTTTCCAATTATCTTTTTCTTTTTCACCCTCATATTTTCTTCTTTCCCCTCTGATTTTTAATTTTCAATCTTCACTTCTCTCCTTACAATACAGAGATTTCCAAATTCCATAAGAAAATGTATAATTTAGAGAGAGATAAACAGATTTCATCTTTGTCTTTTGGTTGCTTTTTTTGAATAGTTGAGTCAGTTTTTTTTTTTTAAATAAAAACGAAATCAGTCAGATAGGTGTTTGTTAAAAATCCTTATAATTGGGTACTAAAACAAACTTCTAAATTTCTATAAAGCACATAAAACCTCCCCAAGATTCCATCTCTCTCTCTCTCTCTCTTTCTATCTCTCTAAAAACCATATAACCAAGAACCTATTTTTGGTGGATTTCTCAGTAATTTCTAACTGGGAAGGTTTCTATATTTGTCTCTGTTTTACCAAAAGAACAATCAATGATGGGTTAAAGAATTTTGAATTATCAGAATCTGAAAAACTTGATTTTGGAGAAAGAAGAAAAGTATTTCTCTATTTTTTTATTTTGTTTATTTGCAATGGGTGCTGCTTGTGTTCGACCAATGCAAGATCATATCAATGGAAATCAATCCAAACCCTTGTCTATAACGTCCAGAAATCGCTCGCTCGACTTGCAATTAACAAGGAATGCAAGAACTGTAAGATTCTTCGTTTTCTGTTTTTTTTTTTTCGATTTTTTATGATTCTTCTAGTCTATACCATTGATCATGTCGGATGTTCTTTCGTTCCGATAACCGCTAACTTGCCGGCGAAGAATCTGTATTTATAACTGTAAAATCTCATGAAAACTTGTTAATGATTTTCTTTCAGATTAGCAATTTCTAATCATTTTTAAGGAAGAAAATCAATGTTAAAGGAATCTAGTAAATTAAAATAAACATGATAATTCCAACTCAATTATGATGAACCATATATATAACGGTTTTTTTGCCACATTATTTATATTGATTTGGAAACAAATTCGATTTTCTTATCTTATACAAGAATTGCTGGTGAATTGTAGAACTTAATTTTGAAGTTTTACTACTTGATCTAAACGATCTCCTTGTCTTCATCGTGTACAGAGGGGGCGGCGATCAGAGAGCCATAATGCATCATCCTCATCGAGTCGAGGTTGGGGATTTGTTCGAAAGTTGCAGTCTGAGTACCTAAGGAAGTCCGCAGTACAAACCACTCGTCAGCAGCAGCAGCAGCAACCCCAACATCAACAGCAGGAACAACGACAACAAGAGCAACAAGGACAACATCAACTACAGCAAGAGCAACAACGACAAGAGCAACAACAGAGACAACAACAACAACAACAGCAGCAACAGCAACAACAACTACAACAACAGCAGCAGCAGCAACAACAAGAACAAGTCGCCTCGGTAATTCCTAGTAGGAGTGCTAATCGAGCACCATATGAACCATCTAATATCCTCAAACGTCGCAATAACAAAATTGTCTCGTTAGATAGTACATTTGAAACTCCGCCAACTTCACCGAAGGAAAAGAAGACAAGTGCCTCCTGTGATCCACTTCCTATTGATGATGAGGATTTCTGCCCGACATGTCTCGAGGGTAAGTCTCCACTCATAAAATGTTTGATAGCAAGAAAATATTGTCATTTAGCTTGTGTTTGATAGCAAGAAAATATTTTCATGAAAATGTTTCATCTCAATGAGTTCCATGGAAGGGCAAAGAATTGTATTCCATGGAATTGTTTAAAAACCACAATTTTGTCATGATTTTTGAGGTAATGGGACCACAATTCCATGGAAATAAAATTGCAACCACACAATGGAAACTAAAACTACAAGTTTCCAATCTAAGTGAGAGCTATCAAACACAACCTTATTTCTGAATTACATCAACAATTAAGTAGATGGCATTAACATTATAGTGCAGTAAAAGTAAAAAATAAAATTAGCATTGAAAATCGATAAATTTATGTAGTTTCAGCCCCAAAAAGTTATGACAATGCCAGGAATAGGATATATAAGAAACTAGATTGCTACATTAGCCTACAATTATAATTAATATATGCGTCTGTTTCTTTTTGCAGGTTATGAGGAAGAGAATCCGAAAATACTCACTAAATGCAAACATCACTATCACTTGGGTTGCATCCTTGAATGGATGGAGAGAAGTGCAACTTGCCCTATATGTGATCAGGTTTTTACTCTAACATCCACCCGAGCATTTGTTTTATATCTTTTAAGTTTGAACTAAAAATGAATTCCTTAAGACATGACTGAAGATGCTTACTTGAAACTTTTCGTTATCGACTCTTGTTCAGGTAATGATCATTGAAGAAGTCAGCGATATTACAGAAGTTGGCTCAGGCTCAACAACTTGTTAAGAGAATATTTCGATCCTTACAAAATAACCAGATGGCTAATTCGTCAGTCTTTGTGAAAAGCAATTTTGATCCTTTAGACATTTATCAGTTTCATATAACACAAAACTCGGTTCGCAACATAACGTGCATACTAGTTTATGACATGGGTATTGGTTTGAAATATTCGGAGTACATAAATTTCATTTGTTAGGTATCAATCTTCTTTTTTCATAGTTTGATGTAAAATGCAGCCCTCTATGAGCTGTTTCATTAACATTATTTGGAATGGTAGATAAAAGAAGAAAAGAAAAAGATCATGGAACAAACAGTGAAACAGGATGTTCCTTGTTCAAATACTTTGACAACCTCCAATCATGTCTTAAAAACTTATTATGTTTTTCATGATGTGATTTGGCCAATTAACGAAACAACTGTGATGGTCTGCCCGACCACTAACTGGGTCGAATCCTGGCTGGGATATGTGGCTGGTTAGGATTTAGAGAAAAATAGTGTTTTGCTTTCTCTCTAAAAGTCCTGTCCAGAGTCATATCCGACCGGGTTAGAGGTCAGACAAAGAGTCATTTTCCTTGACAAAAATATTATCCTTATTATCCATGACTGATCAAATGAATTATATTCCTCAATCTATGACTTTAGAGAACAATGTGATCGTTTTGTTGGCATTAAGTTTATCAAGTGGCAGTTGTTCAATATCACCTCTTGGTGGGAACTGTGAATAAATTAAGATAGCTACAAATTGGAAGTAATGACATTAGTACATGTAAAATGGTGAACAGTTAACCTTATTCGATTTTCTCACTAAATTGAGTAAGTACAACACTAGGTTGACATAAGTTTTCTAGACTCAGTATGTCATAAATCATTTTACCATTCATTATTTAACATTTATACTACTACATTTTTTGAATATACAAGTGAAAAGGTTAACTTTTATGAACATAAAAATCCATGAATGAGGGATATACATTCCAAGATGAATTTGAAAAATGCAATTACAAAGTTAGGAACTTGACGTTCGATGAAGAGTGTGTGGACACCGGATGCGTTTTTTGCCAATTTGGGCAACCAAACGGAGTCCAAATTAAGATCAAGACAGACCATTCGATTTGTCTCGTCGAGCTCTTGAATTTAGACATAAAGTTTGTCAAAATCCGATTTGAATGAGTTATCATTGATTTACTTGGGGAATACATAACGATAAATACAACGTATAGTTTTATTATTAGTATCGTATTGGATAAATAAGGAAAGTTCTACATCCTTATATAGACTTTTTCCACATACTAATATTAGATTCTTTGAGACGTGCAAACCACGCATGGCGTGGGCATATAGGGCGCTTTAGAGGCTAGGAGATGTAATCAACAAATCTCATAGATCCGTTGGGATCTAACGGTAGACATAGTTCGACAGACTATCATAACTAATAGGTACCATCTTTAATTAGATAGGATATCCTCGACTCGGATATTTGTTATATCTAATTTTCATTTTAATAATCATTATTTTCATCTTTTTCAAATAGTTTAAAGAAGATAATTTTTTCTCTGATTTATCAGATTGAAAGAAAACTAAAGTGGTTGAACTTTATTTTCTTTAAACAGAAAAAATAAGAATTATTATATTAAAAAAGAACCAGGGATCCAACTTTGTTTGCAAGAGAAGAGACTTTGCTCTATTAACCGCACCAAATCAGATACATAAGTGTCCTTCAAGATCATAGAGTTGATTGAGCAAATTCGAACGATTCTTATGTAGCTGCTATAGTACTTCCTGAATCAGATACCGATCTTTCCCCCTCTCTAAACCGAGTCGAACTTAACTTATCACTCTCAATAACACCATAAAGACGTGTAACAACGCGACCGATAGTATCAAGATCATTGTGTAAAACATAACTACCTTTAGATGCAACATTAGCAATATAGCTAAGTTGTTTATTGGCCAAGTTGGAGAAAAGTGAACAAAACCAAGAGCTCAAAAGCTTGATCACATTGAAGTTGAGAGAGAAGAGAATCATGAGAAAGGGTTTCTAGGAGAGATAACAGGAGACTAACCTAATCGAATTCCACCTATGCTTTGATGAAGGATGAAACAGAGGCCTCAAGTATCTTCAGTTTCATTAAAGTAAACAGAGAGGAGAGAAATGAGATTCGAAGGTTTAGCTCTTTGAAGAGATTCAATAACTAAATCCCTATTTGGTTGAAGCACTAGTGAAATTAGGTCATATTTTGAACTCAATTGTTTATCTCACTTCTTGTTTTGATTGATTAATTCTAGATGTTTGGATATTATAAATGAATGTTTAATCAATATTTTGAGTTGATTTATAATTTTATGTATTGATTCCTTTTTTGATACCTAGGGTTTGTTCAATCAAAAAATAATTTTGTTTGAAAATTGGTTAAATATAGAATCATATGAGTTTTAGGAGTTCTGATTTATTTAGGATTTTGATACGTAACCTATTTACACGACTTTGTATAATAATGCAAAGAGGTGTCAGTAGTAATGCAAAAGATAAGTTTTTTTTTTTGATGAAAAATGCAAAAGATAAGTTATTTAGGTAAATCTAAATTCTTTTGATACTTTAAGTGGATGAAGTGGTAGTATTTGATACTTTAGGTGGATGACTTTTACTTCTTTTGATCCTTTCGGAAACACTTGCTTATGGTTGATATTGTTTTTTCATACTTAGATACTTAAACAAATGAATGTTATGGATGTTTACTTTTTATTTTTAAATCAATTTGTGTGTTTTCAACAAAAAAAGTTAATCAATTTGTGTGTGAACCAATGTAATTTTGTGGTCGATTATATGTATGAGTGTTACTAGGAAAATCTAATTTAAGATATTAGTATTTGGATGACAAAGTTTGTCAATCAAGTCATGCCCAAACTCAAAAAAGAAAATTAAAATAGTGCCCTAAAGAGAAATAAAATAAGAGTTATTTCCCAAATGGCTCCTAACTTATGACCAGCTTCCCGCATAACCCCATAATTTATCAAAAATACCTAGATGGCTCCTCTTTGCCATTACCTTAAATTGACTGTTAGTCTTTTTTAACTTTCCGAAAACGCCTTTTTGTAGTTACCACATAGTCAACTCTCTTTCTCTCTCTCTAAAAGTTTCATCTCTCGCCCATCATCTCTTTTTCTTCCCAAAATTTTCTCTCTCCAAAAATATCATCAAATTTATTACAAATCTTGAAAAAGAATATAGATCTTAAAACTCAGTTGTTACTTCTTTGAAACCAGAGGTTTGCATTTACTAAACCCTACATTGTCAAAATCATCACCAGATGTCCTACTACTTTCAACCCCATAAAACCATAAAACCCAAATTCGATTTTTACCGATTTTGTGGGTCTTTCTGGACTTGATCTTACTATTGTTCAAGGTTAAAACTTGTTCTACTAACAGAAATGGCGTGTAACATTGAGCTTTAGCAAGTTTAATATGTGTTTGAAACCCAAATCTCAAGTTACCTAATGATCCGACTATGTCTAGTTTCAGTAAATGCTGAAAGATTTAAAGAGATTGTGGAGGAACGACAGATATTCAAAACTGAAATTAAAAGAATAACAAGTGTTTTTCAGAGAGACAAAGAAATAGGGTTTTTGTAGTATTGTTGTCCCAAGATGACCTTAAGACAAACCTTCTTTTCAAATTCTGACTTGTTTTGAAAGTTGAAAACATGACAAAAACACACAAAACAACTTAAATTAATCATTTTAGATTTCAGATTTACAAGAAAACATACGGGACTTTAGCCACCAAATCTTTTGGTGTGAAAACCTATTTGACGGTGGGATTTCACACAGGATTCTCTCTCTTGATGAGAGAACATAATCTGACCACTCGATCTGATGCCAAACTTTTTGGCGTCCTTGTCAGTACGAGCAAGTCCAAGGGGGAGGGGGCCCTTAATTCAAATTAAGGACCCAGCTCCCCAATCTCTCCCCTTGGAGTAAGGGAGGCCCCAACCCAAACGTTCAGCCGACCCTTATTAGGGGCCGGCTGAACCTCCCCAACAGACCGTTGGGGAGCTCCCAACGGTCATGTTGGGGAGCCAGATCCCACCGTTGGATCACATCCAACGGTGGGATTATTATTATTATTCTTTTTTTAAAAACAAAATAAAAAAAATAAAAATTACTCATTAATTTAAAAACTAAAACTTAAAATAATCCAACACATTAATTTGAGTTTGTAGACAAAGAAGAAATGAAATTGATTTGAGTTTATAGAGAAAGAGAGTTGTATTTATAAAGAAAAAAAATTGATAAAAAATTTAATATGTTGGTTGGAAGGGTAAAAAAGAGATAAATTCAAAATTCAAATTTATGGGCCTGGGACCGCTCACCCTTGGAGTTGATTTTGAGGGACTGAGCTGAGGCCCTTAAATTTGAATGAAAAAGTGAAAATAAGGACCCGGGACCGTTCACCCTTGGACTTGCTCTACTAGTTGTTGACATTTAAAATATCTAGCTAATACATCCTCTTCAACATTCTTCTGCACCATCTATTCTAGTTGTTGACATTTATATTTTTTAAAAGTACCGAAAAGAATACATGAACTATATTTTTCAAAAGTACTGAAAAGAATACATAAACTCTTGTATTCAAGGCAGTGCATAAAGGGATATATCTTTCTCTACCTATATGCTATATGGTAGTGATAGTAGACACCAATTTGGCCACCAGATTGTCCCTACATGCGTTTTTTTCCTAGACCCATAACTAACCTAATGATTAGTCCGCTGATATGATCAGATGGAGTTATTCATAAAGAAATAACATATGGAGAAGCTTTAGACATCTAATGTTATTGAATTTCCACCCTATGTATTGTTTTCCCTTCGACTTCAAAGTTTTTGCAAAACAGCTCAGGGCATCCCCTACGGCCCAGGAGATCACCAAATTCTGGTGATCTCCTGGGAAAAAGGGACCCAACGGCACAGCAGATTGCCAATAATCTGCTGTGCCGTGAACAGTAACTGCCCAAATCTGGGCAGTTACTGTTCACTCCCACTAAAATGGTGGGATGGTGGGTCCCTCTGTTTTAATATATAATTAATCCTTTTGTAAGTTGGTCTTTCTCCTTTAGTCCCTTTATTTATTTTAAAATTTGTATTTGGTCTCATAAAATATTTCTGTTTGGTCCCCATAAAATAATAAAATGCCGTAATGATTTGAATTTGTAATTTAAGCCTTATAATTCTAATTACTATTTTAATAAATTAATTGTTATCTTATTTTATTTAAAAAAATGAGTATTAAAAATAATAAAAATGAAATCTAGTGTGATGAATAGTGATTTAGTGGGAGTTTTAGTGTTTTCTCTTTGGGTTCAACAATTTGAAAACACCAAAAAATTTGGTGAAGATTCTTTTTTGGTGATATTTTTGGTGCCAACCATTGGGGATGCTCTAAGTTAGTTCATCATCAATCAAGGTTTTAAAAATTGTACAATCTTTTTTGCGATCGAGGTTCTAACCTTTGGATTTTTAGTTAATGTTTGCCATGAGACAATTATTTAGGGAGGACATAAATTTTTATAGAATAAAAAAAGCATCAATCAAGAACATCGATATATACAATGGTAAGGCCAAAAGCTCCAAAACCTAAACCCAATAATAGAGACACCATATATAAATTACAAGATAAACTTTTAGCTAGAACAAATGATCTTGCATATCACTCCCTCATCCTGTATATATTTTCCCCTTCTGGTAGGATTGGTTCCATTTTTTGTAATTCTACTCGATAAAAACGAAAAAATAAAATTCAAAATGAGCAATTCAAAACCCCCTTCCTTCCTAACAATATATAATGGGGGTATACTGAGGAAACTTACATAAAATGTGAGATCAGATCATTCATTCCTTGCCTGTAGAAGAAGCTTGTCTCTGTACTCCAGGAGGAGCACTCGGCATGGGGAAGTTAAAATTAACCTGAGCATTGGCAAACTGGGGAGCTTCCACATATGGACTCTAATTATCGGTCCAGTTGCAAGAGATTAAAAGAAACAAGTCAGTATTTATCGGTTGAATCTGTAAACAAGTAGTAATAACAAAACTAAATAATAGAATATCGATTTCTCTAAAGTGTCTCAACTCTAAAGTAGTAATAACAAAACTAAGTAAAAAAGTAGTAACAACTCACAGGTATCTAACAAATTTTCGAATTTCAAGTACACATCCTCCAGGTTATAAGTAATTAGCTCTCGATTGACTTCGGCTTTTAAAATGTTCGGACAAGCTTTTTGAGGTCGTGTCAAATTATAATCTTGTGAACTCTCCAAGTGCTTAATTCAGTTATTGAAGTAGGCAATCTAGTTTTTTACTAATTAATTTTGACAAGTTAGATCTTTATTGGATGAGACTGCGGTTGTATGATGGCACAATGAGTGAAGATGCCCTAGATATATATTCTCGGGCATGAGAGTATCCTTTGCCTATACGGCTCTAATCTTACACGCTCTCTCGAGTATGGCGTTCCTTGATCTTAACACATGTCTTTTTTGTAGATGACAAGATTGGCGTTTGGCCAATCACATGTGAGCCTCGCCCTAATACCGTATGAAGTTTGTGGTCATGACAGCACCCCTTTGCCTATGTGGGAGTGTGGGACTACTCCTAAAAAATGGGCCCTAAATACATTAGCTTCCCGTGAGCCTCACTTTTCACAAATAGCAACTTCCAGAAAACCAACCCAAAAAAGAGGGTTACCCAAAATATTCTCATTATTCATCTTCAATCAATGAAGAAGATCGGTTTTTCAATTAGTTTACTCATTCAAAATCGACTCCAAAACCTGCAAGCTTGTGAAAATAACTGCTCAAGATCATGCATACGAGAGAAATACCTGGGGTGTTGGAGCTGCATAAGCGGGAGGTGGAGATTTGGGAGAAGTTTCTGGAGAACTACTGTTATGGCTTCGATCACTTTCATTTAGCTTTTGAACTGGAGCGTCACCTTCGATCCCACCATTCGACTTTACCCTCTAAGTATAAAACAACATCACAATGAATAAGTTAAAATGAATATTATACGTTCAGAAGTATACATAAATGCCAGATATCATACCTGAAAGACCTTTCCAAGAGTCTTCAACCCCTTGGCACGAGCACGAAGCTCCTCTTTCTTCACAGAGTTGTCTTGAAGAACCTAAAAAGAACCAAGCCGAATATATTGACCAAATTTATTGGTGAGAAGATCAAACCCAAATCCATGTTGCTCGACTTCTAGAGAAAGAAAAAACCTAATTCCAGCAAAGAAAACGAACCATCTGACAGACTCGTGATAAAGTTGCTTCAATATCGGCAACATTAAGTTTCCAAAGAGAATCAATCATCAACTTTTTGTGAGCCGCTGTGTATTCTTCAAGCTCTTCTTCGGAGTAATTTCCCTCACTACTGAGTTGTTTCTTCATGTCCTCCTGAAGTTGAATCAAAGCAATTGCACCTATCATGGGTATAGAGAAAAATGAATGACAAACCCAAAGAGATATGAGTAACCATGTTTTCGTAGTTAATGTTTGATCTATTAACCTGTAGCAGCTGTTACTTGAGATTTGATGAAGTGGCCTTTGTTTCTAAACCACTCAGCAATAAAAGGAACTCCCAAATATATTGCTTTCTTCCCTAGTTCTTTAGCTGCCTGCCTTGCGTATATGTAGCCAATTGTGCTCAACATATCGACACCATAAGCTGATAATAAAGATACACAACTTGGACCATGAGAAAAAAATTTGAGAAAACACACAATGAAGTTGAGCGTTATGGATGGAGAAAAAGGAAGCTTCTGAAGGGTCTAATTGAAACAAATGTTAACACATTGTCGCTCACGCCCTTGTATATGATGTATGATGAGTTATGTGATGTCGGATATCTGATTTTGAAATAGAAGAAAGTTGCTAAGTTATGTAGCATTGACACTTACAGTTAGGACTATATCCCATGTCTGACACTCATATACTCTTTTTGTAATTCTCGCACTCACTTAATGTGAGATTTTGATGTACATCATCTTCTGTCTACTTGCATTGATTGTTGCAGACAATCAGGTTATGGCCATAAAATACCAGTGTAGGTTAACTTATATTAACTATAATACTATAATGTAACAATGGTTGATCTAAGTGATACTCATTCATATTACTGTTTCATAAAATACGTAAAAACTTAACATGTTACTCATCAAATCAACGCTAACATTTAACTACGACAAGCTAATAGTTAATTAGCTAATCCAAAACCACGTTTTGTACGTTTTTTCAAAAGAAATAACAGCCAAATAGAAAGTTCTATAGTTGCTCACTAGTTAAGCAAACTTTTGTGCACGAGAGAGTACCCATACATTTTTTTTGCATATTTCTTTCATTTTAATAGCACATACATGAAAAACATGCTTTCTGTTACAACAAAATCTGCTAGAAATTAGGTTTATAAAAACATCTCATATCTCTGTACCCAACTTCTTGCTTCTTTCTTCCTCCTTCTTTCAGTTCTTTCACTCAAATCTCTCCTAGGGTTTACTAATCAAGGTTTAAAATCGGAAAGGGAGAAAGAAAAATCAAAATTTACACATTTCTTGACTAATGAAGAAAATTTATCAAGAAAAAACTTTATGAATCAAATTTTGGCAATTTCTTCATCCTCTCTTTCTCTTTTTATTTTTTTAGTAGTTCGGCATACTCGGAATATCCCATAAGTTTGACCAATTTCAACCGAAATCTTGGAAAAATAGCTTGTAACTGTGATTGCATTTCCACATCTGTGGAAACCAAAAAACTTTTGACGGTTTCGGCAAAACTTTTAGGAAGTTTAGTACCTGGGCTGGGTACACCATTTATACAACAGATTCCATTTTTCTGGTTTTGGTTGTTTTTGCAACAAATTATTGAAACGATAATTTTGAAGAAAACCATGTCAATGAATTAAAATCTTGTTGTATAACTGTTATAATTTTGTTGCACCTATAGTTTTTGTAAGGAAAAATGCACATTACAAAAGATGTCTACCTCATGCAAAAACAATTTATGATTAGTCAATGACCTTGACGGTCCCATTGTTCTCTGGAAGGCATGTCAGGAATATACAACCACAAAAATTTAATATGTATTGCCTCCTTAAGATATCAAATGCTTCAACACTATATCTATAACTAAAGGGTACAAAGTCATGGACACCACATAAGACTTGTTTGGACATATGGAAATGCTTAAATGATAAACATGAGAAAGAAGTTGGGACTAAAGCACTACCAGCATTAGAGAGCCTAGACACCTCTGCTTCAGCATGACTAATAAAAGCGTCTTTATTTCCTTGTACGTACTGGTTCAGCCGATCTTTTAGTGTTTCTGCAAGCTTCTCTTCCCTTTCTTTTTGAACCGACTGTGGCAGAATAATTTGTTAAAAGAACTGAAAGGAAATTCAAGTTTTTGCGTATCGGATTTTAACAATGCAAAATAGTTAAGCTGAAACTGAAACAATTCAAGCATTGAAGCATGTAGATGTGAAGTTTCAAGGGAGATGCTAACAGAGATCAGTTGGTAGCATAAGCAAGAAAGCCAGTTGCTAAACCAGTTATCTACTCTGAATAACCATGATTCTATTTTAGCTCTTTAAGCCAAATCTAGCACGCTGAACTGAGTAGATTTCTACCTTACTTTAAATGGCTCAGAGATCAAACCTCGTATTACTTTATTAATGATATAGTAGATTAAAATAATATGCTTGATGTAAGACAAATGTCTTATGAGTCTAGTATATCGTTAATAAAGTAACACAGAGGTTTGATTTCTGAGCCAAGTTGAACCTTATTAAGTTTTGCAACTAAATTGGGCATTCCTAATGACAGTTAACCTTGCCTATATCAAGGAAAATTGAGGACACTAAGATACTATTCCAAACTAATGCTTACTTTATTGAATGGCCGACCGAAGTTAGTTCTCAGCACATCGTGTTAGCAAATAGCAAGGGTGGGAGAGTTATATTCTTTCTGGCATATCGCGGAGAAGGAAATTTCCCCAGCTATTCAGCTCGTAATAGAGTTTTAAGTTTTTGAACTATTATCTGACTGATGAAAGCATTGAGTAAAGCGTGATTTAACTTCGCCCAACACAATCTCACCATGTCATTTAACTTTTGTCAGGTCTAGACACGTGTTGAAGGCTATGAAAGTTAAGAGTCGAGATAGGATTCAAAGAGAATACATACAAAATCTTACCCTCATTTTTTCTTGAACCTTCTTGGCATCAAATTGTTCTCCTTCCGTAAAAATGTCAAGCGAAGCCATAGATGCCATAGCAAGCTGGCCAATATATTCTTCAAAAAGTTCACTTCCAAAAAGCATTGCGAAAATAGCTGCTGGATCAATGATCGCATCGCTGAAATATAGTCGTCCAGAAAATAAATTAGTTATTGAGTATTAACATCAGTATCTAGGTTTTTGTTTCTGTTGAATTGAGATGCATTATCAAAAATGGTACAGGGAGGGAAACTTACGTCGAAATTCCAGATTTTCCATAAGTATCATAAGCCTGTCGTTGTGTTGGATCACTAAGTACTTGGTAAGCCTCGCCCAAGACCTGAAACCATCTTCATTAACTGATAATATAATGAACATTATACCGATATATAAAAAAAACAAGAACCTTGGCAGTCTCGTTAGTAGATAAATTCACTTTCATTCAAAGAGAACAATTAAGGCACAAAATCTTGATATTATTTTCTTAAACATATATATGAAATTATCATCTCATTCCTATTCTCTTCAACTCTTTTCTTTTTCCTCTTTTTATCTTTCCTTACAAGAACTTGTTATTGGCTATATCGAAATACAGAAGAGTATTTACCATACTATCCAAAAAGATGTTATGCTTACCTGGAACTTTTGGGCTGCTAGAGGATCGTTCGGATTTTTATCTGGGTGGACCTGCCGTGCCTACAGCACAAAAGATGATATAAATCAATTTTCAAATAAAAAAAGTAACGAGTAGATATAAACTTGACAACATTCTGAACAGGCATGAGAGTTTCACTGCACAATATTGATAAGAGTGCCTGTTTACATTTAACTTGGTGTTGAAGAGTACAATAAGTTTCTTTCAAGCTTAAAGAAACAGCTGTTGAACGAAGAAACAGTTGTCGAACGACACCGCGACCACTAACTCCAACTTCGTTTTCTCTATTTTGAGAAATAAACAATCTTTTTATCCAATTCCTTGGAAAAGGTATTCTTGGAGAAGGTAATGAACATCTCAGAAATAAGCGATCTTTTCTCTAAATGAACTGCGGTTCTGACGCTACATCTGGATGACTGCTATAAATTTAAATGTTTACCAAATCAAGAAAGAAGCCTCTAAATAGTAATAGAAATCCCTATACTCATCATAGGACAATTAACCTACCAAGTTTAGACAAAATTACAAAGATCAAGCAACTAGGCAGTCATACTGTTATTAGCTTCGGCCAACAACTTTCTTTAGTACTAATAAGTAATGACCCTGGAGATGCAAAGTTTGATAATAATCCCTTCACTCTTCCATACTTAATTTATTGTGTGGTACTTCCCTTCGGCTGGACTAATAACAAGAAGAAAAATTCTGGATCTCACGAAGTTTGACAACCAGATAGTAAAATGCTAGCAAGTAGCACCTCATTTGACCCTAGTTACATACGGGGGAAGGTGGTTTCAAAATAAAACATCACTAACGTAAATATACAAAATTATGGCAACAAATAGAATCTCAATCATTCATAGAACTCTACAAACTATCCACGTTATCATTATTTTTACTAAACGGGGTTAGAATCAAGTATTAGAATAGGATATAAAATGTGACTGGATATCTTCTGAATTACTCCTAAATTGGGCAAATACTATGTTTTTTGCTAAGAAATAAGTTGCCTCAGTTACAAACAAAGAAGAGAGAAAAAATGGCAGAAAATATGTCTTAATCTTCGTAAAGTTATCAAATGCTCTATCAAGGAAGCATCTTTAGGACCTGATATAAACAAAGGAAACAAAGGGAGAAAATAAGCATAAATTTTCAATTAAATTTAATGAGCCTACCAACCAATATTTAAGTATAAGGGCCTACCAGTGACCAAACCCTAAACCTAATATCTCTACTTCATTTCAATTAAAAGTTCCTTCTCCGGTTATGAATTTAACATCAAAATCCACAGTTACCCTCCTTTAAGGTAGCATTTCCTCCTCAAAAACCTAATTTTCTTCTTCTTCTTCTTCTAAGACATACCAGATCACTATAAAATGAAATGATCTATCCTGTTTCTCTCTCTACCTATCAATTCCTCTTCTCAATCGACTGAAAGATTAGTATTATTAATGAAGAAAGACAAATTTAACCGAAAATTGGCCATACCTTGATGTAATAAGCTTTTTTAATTTCAGTTTCAGTAGCTGAAGGATTAATCCCCAAAACATCGTAGAATTCTGTATCTTTCACCATTTTGAGACAGAGCTCACTCCGATCTGAACCTGTGGTTTTGTTTCAGTCTCTGAATTTGAGGATCGGTTCAAACTGAGAGAACAAAATCAAAAATTCGAAGATGATTTCTTTTATCCTTGTTCTATTATTGAGCCTTCTTAATCTTCCCGAACCAGAAGAGGAAAGGTTTATCAGCTTTTGAATCGTTGCTCCGGTGCTATAGGAAAAGAGACTGCCGCTTTAGAGATAGAAAATGGATAGTTTATAGAGAGAGAGAAAAAGAGGAAGACGGAAAGGGACAGTTTCAGGGGGAGCGCGGAATTTATATTCCCCGCCCTACAAAGTGGTCACATAAACAAAAGCTGATGCGGGAAATAATAATTGGGGAGATTTTTTTTTTTTTTCTTTTTGTTGAAACTAATAATTGGGGAGATGTGTAAAATGAGGATACTATCACAATATTGTTTTTTTTTTGTTAAAGCTATCACAATATTGTTGTGTGGGTGTTTTGAGAAAGTAAGAGTTTTCGGGGAGAAAAGTAGAAAACACAAAAAAAAATTAAAAATTAAAAACTAAAAAAAAAAAACAAAAATAATCAGCAAATGCTTCCTACAAGTCGCCAGTAGGAGATAGCCGACAACTTCATAGCTCATCTTTTCTCTCCTCTGTTTCTTCTCTCTTCTCTGTCTCTATTCTCTCTCTAAGTTTTCGATGAAAGGAATGGTCCTTTTGTCAGGACCCTTCGTCTGGAACGGAGAGAGCGGACAAAGAAGATAGAAGAGAAAAGAGCAAAGAGGGATGGGTGACGAATGAGATGACGGGGTTATTGTCGAGAATCATTGTCATCGGTTTAATAATCGGTGTTGGTGGTGGGAAAGAAGACGAAGAAAGAAGTTATAAAAACTTCAAGAGTGGGGGATGTTTGGAGGAAACAACAAAATTTTATTTCTGCACGAAACTTTCTTTCCGAAATTCTTTCTTAATTCTCCAAAATTTCGATCTTTTTTTCTTGTTCAAATCACAAATTTTGTTGCCCTTTGATTTGTTGAATTTTAGTTGTAGTGACTTATGACATTGCGACCTCTATACTCAAGTGATAAAATGTGAGTGAGGGCAGGAGGGCCATGTTTATCTACGTTACCGAGGAAGTTTATGTAGCCGTGACAATAGTATATTAGTCAACAACCCTTGGTTGGAGTTGTAAGGGGTATAATCTTCCACCCTAAAGGTCAAGGATTCGAGACACGCTGAACAATAAAAAAAAAATAGTGTACATATTATATTTACCATTTCATTGTGTTAAATGTTTTTACCAAAAACCCTTCACAATCAATGGTGAGGTTTTGTTTTTATGGGAAATGTGAGGGGAGGGTACCAGGACCATGTTTATCTATGTTAGCGACCAAGTTTGCACTGTGATACCAGTGAGAGTGTATGTATTATATTTACAAGCGTTTATTAGTGATTTTTTTAGTGTTGTATTATTTAAAGGCTTTAATTTATAGGTTGTCAGCAATGGTCGTTTGCCATAAACCATTACTGAAACTGATGAAAAATGGTGGTGGAGTTTTAGAGAACAAAAAGGAAAAGCAAACATATTTCACTAATTTTTTTTCCTTAACAATTAGAAAAAAAAAATTAATCAGCTGATATTAGTCAATTTTGACAAAGTCTTTGCATCCTAGAAATTTTTTTACTTCTTCAAAGTGCCGGTGTACCCATAGATTTGATGAATCCACAAATGTGGACCTAGAAATGTGTGAGAATAGTCCCACATGGGAGAATGGGTAACTAGCAACCAAGAATATAAAGAATAAGTCCTCTCCACTCATTGCCAATTGGTTTTGAGTTGGATGGCCACAAACTTAACATGGTATCAGAGCTAGGCCCACACGTGATAGGCTTAAAAGCCACCCGTGCTCCACGTCACCCGTAAAGAAAAAAAAAATACACGTGTTAGGCTCAAAGAACGCCACACGTGAGGGGGCGTGTGAGAATAGTCCCACATGGGAGAATGGGTAACTAGCAACCAAGAATATAAAGTATAGGTCCTCTCCACGCATAGCCAATTGGTTTTGAGTTGGATGGCCACAAACTTAACAAAATGGACCATACTTTTTCTTTATCTTTTTGTTGAACGAAATTATGCTACTCGTGTTTCACAAATGTGAGGTAGAAGATCAAAAACTTAATAATCCTCCACTGATTAGTCTGCCTAACATTTATGTAAAGAACCAGTCTCAACTTAACTCACATTTATTTTTGTTGCCCAAAATTGAGTCCAATAACATAAGAATTTGTTCTTAGGGAATGCTATATGAGCACAATTCATAAACTTCAACACTTATTAAGTTTGATTTCGCATCTGTAATTTCTATTTTGGGTGCTCTCCTATGCAATGTAACTATCGCTCCCATCGTTAGAAGCGAACAATCTCTCCAACACCATCGTAATAATAGAAGTCATGACAGTTATCGATAGTGTAGCGCTTTTGTTTTATTTTTGACGAAGACGCTGCAAATGCTACTGCAAACAACCACACTTGCTAAACCTGCAAATAACACTTACATACCTCACTCTATTGCCATCTCTGGGTAAAGTTGGATTAGAACAATTTAATAGATCTATTAAAAAGAAATCGACTAAATTAGTCATTAGACTTCGGACCATATTAACTACCATATGTCGGTCTTTCTAAGTTCAAAAGGTACTTGTCCGGTCATGTCACTTTCGATACGTCATGTCTCCTTAATTTAGTCCTTAAATTGGGTCCCCTGATTAGAATTAAAAGAGCAAGCACAAAATGATAGTATCTTATTCAAGTTAGTTTTTTTTTTTTTTTGTTAAGAGTATCTTATTCAAGTTAGTTGGTTCTGGATACTTGTCATGGCTGACTCGGATCCTTGTTGGTGTGGTCAAGAGATTCAAGACCGACTTCACAACTCCTTCACTTCTCACTTTATCTCTCTCTCACAGAGAGAGAGGGAGAGAGAGAGATTGAGAGAGGTGACCCACCTCTCACTATCCCTTTTAATTATTCGGAAGAAGACTATTTTGGATCCCTCGAATCTTTTTCGATTGTTCTTTACAACATTCTTTTTTAGAATTATGTTAAATCAAGAAGCTATTGGGCATATGATAAACAGCTATTCATGTAGCAGTTTGGGTTAGAGGTCGTTTATTCATGTAGACATCCATTTTCCGATCATTAATTGATCCATCTTTAGTTAGAGCACTTAAATTCTTATCGCAGAGTTGGTATATCACGAAGTTGATTTAGTTTTCCATTTTCATCTCAAAATACATTTGACGTCAACAATTCTTTCCAACACAGATGAGTCCTCCCTATGTTGAGATGACCTCCCTATGTTAAATTGACCAAAGTTTATAAACTTGGGTTAACATTGTTAGTTTCACTATTTATGTAAAGATATAGTTTATACTAACAAATTATAGTCGCATACAGTTTCTTCCAACATTTAACGTCGAACAATTCATTTTGCACGAAAACTCAACCCAGGTAAGAAGCTTGCCAAGAAGGTTATGGGCCCACCATGCTTACGCTGCACCACTTTGATATTTTGTATCTATAAGGAAATGTGGTAACTATTTTAGACGTGATCAAAGATTTGTTTTGCAAGTGCTAGGTAAACTTTTACCATGAACTTGACTCATGAAGAACTCTGATTAAATTCTTCGATTCGAATCAGATAAGAATGTTGAGTCGATAAAAGTTTATAAACTTGGCTTAACATGGTTAATTTCATTATTTATTTAAAGATATACTTTATCCTTGACAAGTTATAATCCCATACAGTTTCTTCCAACATTTCATGTTTGTATTTTATAACACAGTAATCGCTTAATACTAGATCAAACCTTCATATTTCTACTAAATTTTGAATCTAAATCATGACAAGGATAAGCTTTTAAATATGGACAATTTACTAGGTATAACATTATATAATCAAATGTCATGAAAAAGCAATGGTGAAACTACCACTTCGCACCAAGATCATTTTTCATGGAAATGGTTAAGAATGCTTTGAGCATGATAAGTGTGGGAAGTAATGCAAATCTATATGTTGTTCTCGTCTAAGAACTTCGTTTACTTTGCCAATTTAAGCATGTAATTTTACAAATCAGGTTTGTCATCTTGGATCATGGAAAGAGATCTGGTGTTGTTATGGGACTTTTGTCAACTTTTTGTTGGAATTTGGACTTGTAATTAATTAAAAAAAAGTATGTATGGATTGCAAACAAATTTTAAGTAAGTAACTGTGTTTTTTTTTAAATAGAATTATTTTAAGTTCAAAATTTTGTTACTAACAGTCATATTATTCGATAAAATAGTTTTGTAAAGTACTAACATAAGTTGACTGTCAAAAAAAAAAAAAACTATTCATAAGGCGTCCTTTAATTTTTAAAAAATATGTGTTTACTGGATTCAAATATTAAGATCATCATTTTACGTAGAAAATGATCTACTAACAAGACTATTGTGCCAATTTCAATATGTTCCTAAATTTCTAATGTAGATACTCACAGATTACATCAAATGCCTCCAAGAGTCCAAGGCTCCAGTGGTCATGGCGACGCTGCAAAATCACATAAGCTCCCATGAGCCCAATTGCCCGCCAGCACTTGCTAGTGCGAACAGCCAGGCAATGCGCTAGCTAAACACACTAATGAAAGGAAGGGCTATATGCCAATATGCTATTAGTTCTCAAGGTGCGCGGGACTATCTTTCAAAAAAAAAGGTGGGCGGGACTATCTTTAGCATCAACCAAAAATAGCCTTTCTCATCAAAAAAAAAAAAAAAAAACCAAAAATAGCCTTAGATAGCTTACAATTGTACTCGTGTTACTTTTGAAGCTTGTGTCATTAGTATCTCATTCATTCAGCCTCGCTTTTGAGGAAACCATATGTCTAGCTAGATTCAAGGTCTCGATGATATAAAAAACTCCACAGTACATAGAGCTCTTGCTTTAGATGACTATAATGCACTATAATTCAGGAAAACAATGTTTAGCTTCCGACCAGGACCGACCCTGTGGTACAAGCAGGCAAAGCCTCGCTTCGAGTCCCCTTGCCTCACATAAAGCCTACAAAGAAAGAATTAAGGACCCCATTTATTTTATCTCTATAAAGAAAATATTTACCAAACTCAAAAAGTAAGTTCCTCTAGTTCAATTGGTAGTAAGCATGTTACAGAGTCTAAGTAATTTAGGTTCAATCTCAATCATAAACATTTTTTTCTTTTTAAATTGTATATTTGTTTTATTACTTTAGTTGACACTTCTAACACAACCGCAATTACTAAACCTCCTCTAACACTGTACCACCACCATCACCATTACTAAACTTCAACATTATAACCACTACCATTAAATCGTTTTTTTTTTTTAACTTACTTAGTTCACACTTCTACCACCACCACAACGATTACTGTGAAACTTGTAGCTCCACTACCACCACGACGATCACTAAACTTTCTACCACTGTACCTCCACTACCACAACTACCGCCACCAACACCAAATTTCAACACCACAACCACAACCAATACTAAACCTCCACCACCACCATCAGACTAAACCAACACTATCACCCTAAGCACCAAAAAAACAAGATTGAAATTCCTTTGTGTTATTTTCTCAGATAATCATTTTCTAATACTTTCTTTCTTTGGTTAAACACAGAAAATTGAATATGCTATTGACTCGCCGAGTTCCTCGTTAAACTACTTGATCGGGAGATCGACTAAGGTATGTCCATATATCGATCTCCGAGTAACTCAATCAGATCGTTCTATTGCGATTACAAGTTATGAACACAAGTTTTTCATGTTTAAACTCACATTATGTGCAAGAAAAATGTAAAAAGTTCCAATATAATTTTTTTTTCTTGTGAAATGCGTGTAGGCCACATTCTTAAAACTCGTTTCAGACCTCCGAAAGCGCAGGTCTATCGGAAATTCATATTAATTTACATACAAATTGTACTAACACCCTAGATTTTAAAGGAATAAACCACCCATTTATAAATCATTTTTGTTCATGTTAAGACCCTAATTTTCCTCTCATAAAAAAAAGACCCTAATTTTCCTAGTTTTACACTTCCCAATATTCAGCCTTCTCCCATTTGATAGAAGCACGTGTGAAGTTGTTAAGTTGAAACTTTTCCATGTACATAGACTTTTTCTCATTTTTCTTTTTTTCCGCTTCTAAGGAGAAGCGGAGCTTCTAAGAGCATCTCCAACGCAGGTCGGACGCAGGCCAAAAATTCAAATTTATGACATGCGTCCGGCCCTCCAACGCGGGTCGGCTGGGGCGGAGGCCCCAACCGATGCTTTAGTCGCCCCTACCATTAGGGGTGACTGAAGCAGTCCCCAACATGACCGTTGGGGACCCAACGACCAGATCTTGCTTAATTTTTTTTTTGTAAAATAAAAATAACTACAAACTTAAATATAAAATTAAAAATAACAAAAAAATTAAAAATAACTTAAAAATCAAAACCAACATTAATAATAAAAATATATTAATACAAACCGACTTTTGCATTAATAATCCAACGATCAAAACACATTACTAATAATCCAACGATCCAAAACACATTATTAATAATCCAACGACCAAAATCTATTCATTGTCATCGTTAGATCTCGTATTCCATAAGTGTACAAGATCTGTCTTCAACCGAGAATGAGTATCCTGGCTTCTAATTCGCCCTACACGTTCAAGCACTTCGTCCGGTAAATCTTCTCCACGCTCTATCGGACTCATTTCACATCCCTCAATATTGATTGTAGCATTTGGACCTTCGTCTTCAATAATCATGTTATGCATTATGATACATGCCTTCATAATATCACTCATGGTCTTTACGTCCCACCAACGTGACGGTCCCCGAATAATTCCCCAACGAGCTTACAGTACACCAAAAGCTCGTTCGACGTCTTTTCGAACCGACTCTTGTCTTTTGGCAAAATATGCTTCTTTTGGACTATGTGGATTAGCAATAGTTTTAACTAAAGTACCCCATGGAGGGTATATCCCATCAGCAAGATAATAACACATATTATATTGTGTGCCATTAACTACATAACTAACTGGGGGACTCTCATCCTTTAACAGTTTATCAAAAATCGGTGAACGTTCAAGAACATTAATGTCATTGCAGGATCCAGACATCCCAAAAAATGCATGTCATATATGGAGGTCTGACGATGCAACTGCTTCTAGGATGATAGTTGGGATTTTGACATGGCCAGTGTAGGATCCGTCCATGAGGCGGGGCATTTACTCCATTCCCAATTAATGGGTCATGAAAATGCCCCATCTGAGTCATTTAATTTAGCCGAGTTAGTTCTTTTCGAGCCTTTATTATAATAAAATGGTTAGTTTTTTTATATAGGGTTTGGTATGGTTAAAATGGTAAAAAGGGTAAATTGGAGGGCTACTTTTGGAATTTATGAGGGTTAAATTGCAAAAACCCCTAAATTACACAAGTGACCCGGCGACTAGGGTTTGCTGGTAAGGATTCGGCTGATAAGGTGTACCGTGGCTAATGCAATGAGGGTTAAATTGCAAAAAACCCTAAATTACACAAGTGACCCGGCGGCTAGGGTTTGCTGGTAAGGATTCGGCTGATAAGGTGTACCGCGGCTAATGCAATGAGGTGCGGCAGCAGCTGGTACCCGTCGGATTAAGCCGAGCACGGATCTGGATGGTTAAGAGGAGGCCACGTGTCCGAGAGCACGGCAGCTATGCTGCTACGGGTACACGGAATAAACTTAAGACAAGCATTCAATCAAAAACTTGATAGGCCCAAAATAGGTCTTTCCCCAAGTGTAGGGGTCAAGTTATAGTATTTAAAATAAGATCGAGTATCGTTCCAAAGGACAAGCTATTTTACCTAAATCTCGAATTAAAAACCCCCTTTCAAAAATTTGATTTGATTTGGAAACTACTTAAAGAAAGAAAACAATACTAATAGACTAATAAGAATGAAATCAAGGTGAGAAAAAGAATCTAGGGATTTCGATTTCACCACATAAATGGACTACTTAAGACAAGCATTCAATCAACAAATCACTTTTTGTTTATAACTCAAAACCTAGCTTAATGAACTAATTAGGTTTCGGATAATATTCTTTAATAACACAATTCAAAATCAAGAATATTTGATTGACTATCGTATAAAACTAAATTCCTACACTATCATTCATTATCTAAAAGGCATATCTCATCTAATAATTCAATAAAAGCATGAAATATCTAATTATAATGCATGAATGATAATAAGGTTATAGAATCAACATGAAATGACAATCAATAGGCATTAAAGCTCAATATAAGGATTCATTGATTTATAACATATCTCAAAATAAGCCCAAATATGGGTTTCCTCTACACCCTAGATACAAATTTAGCTACTCATGGAATCTAAAGTAATATTCATTGAATTTATAAAATAAATGGAATTACAAAAGATTAATGGAAAGAAATCACCAAGAATGTTCAAACTCCATATTCCCATGTATCTCCATTTTGATATCCAAAACTAGCTCCAAATGTCTCAAGAATATTACCCAAACTCCAAATAATAGCTTATTAGAAGATAAAAGAAGAGAAATTTAGAAGAGAGATAGAAGAAGAAGAGATTTTAGAGAAGAAGGTATGGAGAAATTAGAAGGTTAGAAAAAAAGAAGAAATTAGAAGTGGAAAGAAAATGTAGAGAAGAGATGAAGGTGGTAGAGAAAGTAGAAGAAAAGAATGGGGGGTTAGGTTTTTTAGTTTAGAAGAGGTAGAGAGAAAAGGAGGCTAAAAGAGGAGAAAATGGTTTAGGGTTTTACTACTACAAGGAGGAGGAAAGAGAGGCTAAGAGGAGAGAGGAAGGCTAAGAGGGGATTGAGAGGGTTTGCAAGTCCAGGTTTAATGGAGGTTCAAGAGTTTTTTTTATATAGGGTTAGGGTTTGGTATGGTTAAAATGGTAAAAAGGGTAAATTAGAGGGCTACTTTTGGAATTTATGAGGGTTAAATTGCAAAAAACCCTAAATTACACAAGTGACCCGGCGGCTAGGGTTTGCTGGTAAGGATTCGGCTGATAAGGTGTACCGCGGCTAATGCAATGAGGTGCGGCAGCAGCTGGTACCCGTCGGATTAAGCCGAGCACGGATCTGGATGGTTAAGAGGAGGCCACGTGTCCGAGAGCACGACAGCTATGCTGCTACGGGTACACGAAATAAACAATAAAGGACAGGATGCACAGGAGCCGTCGGATCTTGACAACGCGGTAGGTAGCGGCCAAGATTAAAACGTGGAGACGGGGCTACCGAAGCAAGTTACAGCGCGTCACACTGAATCAGGCTTATAAGGGCCATTTCGATGTCCAGCGGAAACACAGGAATTGGATACACCGGTCCCTAGAGCGCGCCACGTGTCCCGCAGAATCCCGCACGCCCGAATGTCTACCGAATGTGTCCCACCTGGTCAACAGCATTTGACCCATCTTTGACTTTGCATATTTCACTCATCCGGACTCCGATTTGACTTCTGTTTTCTCCTACGGGTTCGTCTCGACCTCTACTTTTCAACCACGCACTGACCTTGGCTAAATTACCAGACTATCCTCTACTCCAAATGACCAAAATACCCTCCGTGTATCTTTTTCTCATTTTTAACCATTTTCACACCTAACTCCGCAAAACGCACCTAATCAAGAAAACCAACCATTTTATTATAATAAAGGCTCGAAAAGAACTAACTCGGCTAAATTAAATGACTCAGATGGGGCATTTTCATGACCCATCACCAATGCATACAATCAATACTCCCTAGCATTCCAGGAAATTCTTGCGATTCATCAAGTGCTAGGAGTCTAGATATATCTAACTCATTTGGATCTCTCAAATATCTAGAGTTGAACACATAGATGACTCCTATTAGAAATTCTCTTAAAGATTCAATGACAGTAGACTTACCAATCCGACAATATTCGTCTTGTGCGTCGGTCGCACATCCATATGCAAGCATCCTCATTACAACTGTTATTTTTTGATGAGGTGACAATCCTTTTTGCCCCACTGCATCAACTCTTTCAGTAAATTTGGGGTTGTATCCCCCAACAACATTGAGAATACGCAAAAATAAACCACGATTCATCCTGTAGCGTGTGCGAAACAATGTGTCATCATAAGTTCGAGTTTCATTGAAATAGTCTCTCATGATGTTTTCATGACCGAGTTGTCTATTACGATCTATAGTTTGGCGACCCAAAACAGAACCAACAAGACGAGAACGTTTTCGTGTAACGTTATTTTCCATTTCTTCTAACATTCTACGATCATCGTCATCTCTACTTCGAGTCCATTCATCTTCTTCAAACATCGACATTAATTAAATAAAATTGGAATTCATGGGATTCAAAGGATTTATGGGATTCAAAGGATCCATGGTAGAGAAGGAAAAAGATGAAGTTTGATGAGAAAGAAGAAGATGAAGTTTCATGAGTTTGTAAAGAAAGGGAGATGTATTTATAGAGAAATATGAGATATTTAATATGGTGGTTGGATGGTTAGAGATATTTAATATGGTAAAAAAGAGGGAAACTCAAATTTCAAATTTAAAGTTTCGGCCTCAAGAGAGGCTGAGGCTGAAGCTGAATTTTAGAGGCTGAGCAGAGGTAAAAAAATTTGGGTGAAAAAATGATTTTTTCGGCCTAAGACAGACTGCTATTGGAGTTGCTCTAAGGTGAAGCAGAATGAAAAAAACAAGCAACACAGCTAGTCAACTATCTAATTTCCTTTTCGAGATACCGCTCTTAAAAGCATACAAATTTTTTGTTGGTTTCGATGTACTGATTCAATGAGTTGGATAACCAATTCACTAAATGAAGGTATTTTAGAGGCTAGTTCCTACTTTGATTTCAATCGCACTGAACATACTCTTTCCGAATTAATGAAGAAAGACAAAAGAAGAGAGCAATTCAATGTCTTCCTATTTTTAGCCAACAATGTCAATTATTTGAACCTGATAATTCGTGCTCAACTCACTATTAAGATTGAAAATAGGAATTATATTCTTTTTTATTTTGTTATTCAGTATTTTTAAATTAGTACTCTCTGATTTGAAAAACAGAATTTCTTTGATTCAAAAATCAAATTAATGAAAAAGGAAAAAAATTTGGAGGATTATAATAAAATGACCTCATCGAGGCGACATTCATTTTTCCTTAATAATTTAGTGTAGTACCACACAGTTACTGACATTTGTTTCTCAGGATACAACAAATGACATTTCGATTCGATGTGCTTCAAATAAAAAAACAATCAAAACTTGAAAATGCTGTGACTTCTCTCTCGACTCGAGAGGATTTTAACTCAGCTCATACAAAATCTCCTTGAGATCTTATATTGTTATTTTGTTTAACCTTGATGCACCGAGAAGAACAGAGTATAAAATTGAAGTTGAAATGGATTAAGTTATTAGGGCCATGTATATGTGACCGTTGCCAAAGGACAGTTCACGGATAAATGTAACATTTACATCAAAAACTGGTGCGTCGCAGTTATGACTGTAAGATCTTAGAGGGTCGAGATAGAGCCATAATTAGGATTATTTCGTTTGAGTGCATCAACATGGAGCTTGGGTCTAGACTTTCACTTAGTTGAAGGCGACCACCAAACTAAGCTGCTCATATTACCGTTTAATCCCTTAACTTATCAGAATTTTGGTTACATTTAACTGGTTTCGTCAAAACTTCAAATAAGAATATTCATTCATCAAGAATCAGATTTGAGGGAGACGCCATCCTAAATACGACTCGTACTTCTCCAACAAGTAGTTTATCTTTGGGCTTCATCATCTTTGTCTGAACCTAAGCCCTAATAGAAACCTATTTGAATGAGTTAGGTGCATATGATTATTGAATGAAGTCAAAAAATCACTCTTAATGGTAGCTTTTAAGAAGTATCTTCACTTCTAAGTTCTAACAATATAACATACAGACAATCAAGAACTAGCAAAAGAGAAACCGAGTCCCATCTTCGTTCTTACAATGAAAACTAATTGCACTTGGTCAAGTTACGGAATTTTAACACGATTCGTGTTTATCTTACTTATCCAACATCAACTTTTTAAGTTTTGGAAGTAGTAATTCCTATCTATTATGCAGACACTCTGGGAAAGACTGTAAGCAGATTCATCTCGGAGAACAAAAGTACTTTCAAGTGACCCCATTTAATTGATTTATAAGTTATCAACAAAGAATTTTGAACAGACTACACAATTACCTTTTTTTTTTTTCATGTTACATAATAATGTATAAGTATACCTCTGAATCAGTAGTTTACAGCTTCTATGTGGATGAAGGAACTGTTGCTGGTGACCGTAAAACTTGTTGTAGAAAGCGCGCAGCAAGACGTTGAGTTATTCCTCCAACAACACGACCCCCAAGATCACGAGCTTCGGGTTCTTGAAGAATCTGCTCATCAATGAAAACCAAATTTCAGAAGCAAATCAGTATCACCAGTAGTGCATTTATTTGGTTTTCCAATTCAAGCTTAAAAAGCATTCTACTCCAAAAGAAAGGTATTAGATACTACGGCAACCACAAATGGTAAGAAGTTGTGTTTTCTCCAGACGTATGAAGGCTCTCTTGTACTTGGTGTTTCTCTCTCTAATTCTGAAGGGATATATTTTGCAGATAAAGGAAAGTCACATTCGAAAAATTCACCTGTTAGAATCCCCTCTTGAATTCTTATTCAGGTCATCAAATATGTTATACTGTTACACATATGAGACATTTTTTGCCCAACCATGGGGACATGGAGATATATGTTATACGTGACGTGATGGCGATGGTCTAGGTGGAAGATGGGATTACGTTTCATAATGGTGTACTATGTGCAGATAAAGGCTTATTCCCCCATCTCTGACAGTCTACTTCGGAGATATAATGAAAAGTTTAGAGTTTTGCTAGTTTTCAAATTCAGCACCATCTTAGGTAGCTCGGTTGTGAAAGTCATGTCCTAAATTGGATATTTAGGTAGTACTCCCAGGGTAGTAGATTGTAGAGTAACAACAATGTTCAAAACTTAAAAGTCTCCTTGAGTCATCCAAGTTTGGGTAATGATTCGAACAGCTCCAAAATAAATTTCAGGATTATCTCTGAGATACTAAGAAGTTGAATTGTCGGTGTCCACAAATCCCAGTAAAGCAATCATATGATTCACTTACTACAGAGGATCCAAAATAAGCAGGCAACCGAACTCTATAAGTCCTAATAAAGCAATCATATTATTCACTTACCTGTACAATAGGCTGTAAAATGGATGGATCGAAGCTCTCAGAGGATTGTAGAAGCCCCCATATTCTCAGAACTCTATCTCGAAGTTCCAACATGCTTTCTTGTTCACTGCTACTCATTGTAAGAGGTCCAGCTCCATTGCCATTAGGAACTAGAGGTCTCAAAAACCCGGGAAGGGAATTGTATGTATCAATAACCGTGCCTAGTACAATAGCTTCATTTACACGAATTGCCTCTTTAATAACTAAAGTTCTTAGCTCTTCACCCTCTGGGCCGAGTAATAACTTCAGAACTGGTTGTAGAGCGTCTTTTGAAGCAAAATCTCTATCTTTGCGTCCCTGAACAAGTAAGTTTTCAAGTCTATTCCACCTGCATCGACGTAAAAGGTTAACTGATTTCACTAGAATAACACATGGTGAAATCTGCGTACATGAAAAAGGAATGGGTATGACGAAAGCTTACCTGAACTTGCCATCCTTGAACAACAACTCAATAAGAGCATCTCTGAGATACGGGTTTGGATCTGTTAGAAGCCTTTTAGCAAAATAAGGATACGAAGCAGCTAGCACTTTAAAATTAGGATCTGCAGAAATGGCTAAACCTTCCAGTACTGTAAGTGACCTCAATATCAACGCGTAATATGGTGGGACTGCACAAAGTGTGAACAACAAAGTCATCAGTTTCATTCTACACAAGAAAGTAAAGTTGTCGGCTTTCATAAATTTGTCTTATTAATGATTTGCCAAGCATACTCTTATAAGTTTAACTCATTTAGCCATCTGGTCTCAAGGTTAAGTTCGCAACTTTTAAGTAGTTCCCACAACTGCAAACCAACTTAAATGATAAACTTTGGAAATCATTGTTAAGAAACTTCAGGACTTACCATCAAATGGATATTGATATAGAACGGCACCTAAACCATCCACAATTGTTTTGAAGTTGAGTTCACTCACGGTCGAATTAAGTGCGTCGTCGAAGAAGTTCCTGAGTGCTGGCACAATTGGAGAAACATCAACATCTGGTGACAAGAAATCCAATGCATAGTAGTCACGAGCCATAGCTTCATAATCTCGATTAACCATGTGAACAACATGACCAATAATAGCAAATCTTGCGTCTTCTGGTGTTTCACTCATCATCCCGAAATCCAGAAATGCGAGCTTCCCATCAGGTGTTGCCAAGAGATTACCCGGGTGAGGGTCAGCATGAAAATATCCATACTCCAGCAGCTGCCTAAGGCTGCACTGGATACCCGTGTTAACCAGATCCAAGACCTTCAAACCTTGCCCCTCAATTGCTTCTTGCTCATTTAGTTTGACACCAGTTACCCAGTCCATTGTTAATACTTTTCCACTGGTGTAATCCCAGAAGATATCAGGCACAAGAACTTCTGCTTTATCAGCATACAGCTTTTTAAATCGTCTCGCATTCTTACCCTCCTGCATAGGAATGCCAGAATTGAAGTCTAAACAGAGGAGAGGAGCCATGCCTATGTAAATGAACTCAGAAAAGTGACCTTGCCAAACTGCAAATTACCAATTTGGGAAAGAAAAGGACTCGTAGAGACTAAATATATTGTAATGCTCAAAAGAATGAGAACAAGGATAACGATCACTTTATAGTAAACTAACCTGAACGTAGTTAAGTTCTTGATAAACTCGACGGGCAAATTCATCTATAAGAGCAACAATGTCACTGGTGATAAAATCAGCATATTTATTAATAAGAATTCCCACACCTCTTATCAAGAAAAAGTCCAATCCTATAGCTTCTTCAATACCAGGACGTTGCACCTTTACAGCAACAACCTGCCCGGAATACTTCAATTGAGCTTTGTATACTTGGCCTAAACTGGCTGCTGCAATTGGGGATGGAGATATCGATGAGAAAATTGAGTCCAAAGGCAATCCCAACTCTCTCTCGATGCATGAAAATGCCTCAACATCTGGAAACGTCGGCAGAGCATCCTGGTCAATAATAAATGCGTGATGCTAAATTTACCAATCCAGCTATAAGTTAAGTTTTAAGTGCGAGAGGAAAGAAAGTTTCATTAAGATTATCTACCAAAGTTTCTACACCATGGTAATACAAACAAAAAAAATGCAGTCAAATCCCCATCAGATCCTCTTAAAGCTTTGTAGTTTCCCAATTATTCAAATTTCAGATGGTAGTTCTTTAATTTCACTAATTTAGCAAAGAATTTGAAGGTCTTCGCCTGAACTTTGAACCACCAACAGAGAGCAAAGGTCTAGTGGTATAATGCTCACTTCCAAGTTCCAAGTGGTTTGGTGGGTAGAATATCTTATGATTGAGCCCTAGAATTTGGAAGCATTTCGGATCATTTCCTACCACCAAGTCCTGCTAGTGCTAAGTTGGTGGTTGCGATGTCCAAAACTGTGCCAAGGAAGCACCTACAGTTTCAACCGAATATGCCTCTGTAATCCTTGTTCTCCTCGGGGTTGGTTGCTATTGTAGACCACCTCCTAATTCTGAAGCTACATCTGATTCTCCACCGACCTTTTTCATATAGAAAAAAAAAAAGTTTGCACCGTGGATCAAAATGCACCATTGCCTCCGCAAAAGTGGCAACTCCAAACTGGTCAAGAAATTAGGTTTGAGGCCGTGGAGAGACTACTATGATGATAAGTCGTGTAGAAAGAAGCAGAAATATATATTTCATTTATCTGAATTTAGAACAGCACGAACACAATACTACAAATACAAATTCGATAAGTATATAATATGTAAAAGGTTTCTAATTTCCCATTTATCAGAATTCAGAATGTACCCTATGAGTTCAATTTAACATAGAATTCACCAGATTTCATCTTACTGAGTATTATTAGGTTTAATCAGACATTGAGATTTGTAAAATTGAAATTGAGATTGATAACAAGGTTAATATCATTACCTGCAATTCAGAGAGTTCCTCAAGATATTCAGGAGGGCAAAGGTCAGGTCTAGTAGATAATCCTTGCCCTATTTTAACAAAAGTAGGTCCCAATCTAGTAAAAATCTTCCTCAGCTCAATTGCTCGGATCCTCTTATTACGATCTACCTGACCATTCCTCTCATCTAACAACACTTTGATTGCGAAACTACCAAGACCTGTCAATACCTCTAATGTTCTTCTAATTACCTAAACAAAAACCAAATCCAATCAGAATCAGAGTGAAAGAAATCTAGAGAGAGAAAGTTATAGAGAGAGAGAGAACCTTGAAAGGGCGAGAACGGTATTTAAGGGCAAGAAATTCAGGACTATAAACAGAAGCATCAGCAGCACGAGTCATAGCTCGAGCTTCAGCTTGCATATCGTTAGCACGATCAATTGAGCTTGTTGATGAATTTTTATCTGAAATTGCTTCAACGACTTGAATCGCATTATTTCCTCCTCCGCTTCTATCTCTTCTAACAGGTGTAAGTACTGGTCTTGCTTCTACAATTGCAGCTCTAGGTACTAAAATTGCTAACCTAGTTTTCAATTTTCTCTTACTAGAAGAAGAAGAAGAAGAAGAAATTTGTGTTCTAGGTATTGAAATTGTTACAGATGGAGTTGATGATAACCATGGATGATGATGATGATAACTAACAATAGTACCTAATGAAGAAGAAGAAGTGTGAGAAATCATCTTTTGATTTTGATTCAGAAGATGGGTGAATTTGAGAATGAATGAGAGAATTAGAGATTGGAAAGAGGGGAAATTGATTAATAAATTGTACTGATATTTTTTATTTCCTTATTTGAATATTATGGCTAAGAAAAAACAAGAGAGGTTAGTTGAGTATCTGCTTGAAACACTCGTGGAACGTTTGGGAACCTCTCTCTCTCTGGTCTAGCTGAGTAACTGAGTGTGAGTGGACCTCCCTCTATTTCTCTAAAACAATCCATTCACTAGTGATAGAACTGCCACCTTGGACTCTAGTGGAACCCACACTGGTTCTTTGGTCACTGCTAGGCTTTCAACCAATTTGATTTTTGTTGAGCTAAGTTTTGCCATATTATCTATTCATGCCTAGTTCAGTGGTACGACTACAAGCCTTAGGTTTAGTTTGCGAAAGGGAATGTAAGGTACCGAGATCGAGTTCTCCCATCAATGCATTCAAGGATTGATCACTAAATTGGTTTCCACTCTTTACGTAAAGAGTTCGAGACACAAAGTTATATTTCTTAAAATATGTTGACATTTCAAAAAAAAGAATTTGTCACACTTTCAACAAAAAAAAAAAATCTCAAAACACTTTAAGATCAAATGTGAATTATTCGTGTACAGATGTCGGATTTCATCTACAGATCTACTGATGGCGAATAAAGATGAGGGTTAATTCCATTTTGGCCCCCTAAAGATGACCAACTCACCAAAATGGCCCCCTAAAGATGACCAGCTTCCAATATGACCCTCTTTTTCATCTTTCCGTCATTTTCACTGTTAGGCGTTAGTGAGCTGGCGATTTATTGCCAGAATTACCCCTTCCCGTATCTACCCCAAGTCTTGGATGACACACAAAAAATCTTTATGATCCTAAAGTTATCAAATCAAGATACTTTTCAATTTTGAAAA
This sequence comes from Eschscholzia californica subsp. californica, assembly GCA_002897215.1. Taxonomy (NCBI): domain Eukaryota; kingdom Viridiplantae; phylum Streptophyta; class Magnoliopsida; order Ranunculales; family Papaveraceae; genus Eschscholzia; species Eschscholzia californica. The sequence continues at coordinate 337,575 of BEHA01050166.1, forward strand.
ATCACATCTCATATTTATCTTCCTTCTTTCCCTTCAACCACTCATCATAAATACCCCTAAAATGTCCATTAAGACCACCAGGTTTAAGATCATCCAAGTTTGATAATTCATCAACCTAGTCAACGAGTTTTTCGATCCTTGTAGCAATTTCGATGAAGAACGAAGATAAAGTAACAACTGGAATAACCTCCATTAATGGTATGATTATCGTCGATATCGCAAAATCTCTTGTTTCAATCTCATGATCATCTTCTTGAGCTACAACAAGTGTTAATGAAGGATTGATGATTTGGGTAGGAAGATATTTCAAAATATTAAGAAAATCTTCAAATGTACTATTCATTTCTCCTACTGAAAAATCTATATTTGAAGATCTGGTCATTGTTTTTATGATAACACCAAGTTCTTTACCCCTTGAAGATTAAGAATTCAGTTTCATGCATATACTGTTGAAGTTCTTCTTTACAAACTCATGGTTACCATTTATATGTGATAATGAATTAATACAACAATTAAGGGCTTCAATGCAATAAGCACAAGACTCATCATTGTTCCAATCTTAAGGTATTGTTTCCATAGATGTCGAAAACTGAAACTCCCATGAGCAGGTTCCATCTTGTAAAGTTTGCTTATTACAAAAGAACATACACCCACACTTCTTGACTAGTTTAAAATATGGAAATTAGGTCAAAATTTTTAAATCATGTAAATTGTTTAAAGTTATAATTATATCATGTAACTAGAAAAAAAAAAAGTATGATGAAATTAAGGTCAGGACTAATGGATTACCTGATGTGATTAAAAAAAGATGTACGACTTATAACAAAAGAGAAGAAGCAAAAGCTAAGAAATTAGCTAAAGACAAAAAATGGTGGTGTATTACTAATAAGGAACTTGATTTAACAATCTTAATTGGGTCTATAAAGATATTCTATGCATCATTAAAGATATGGGTAGATAAGTGCAGGGGTAAATTTGGAAAGAAATTACCAGCTCACTAATGTCTAACGGAACAAAAGACTGAAAATCGTAAAAGAAAGCCAAATTAGAAGCTGGTCATCTTTAGGGGGCCATTTTGGTCAGTTGGTCATCTTTAGGAGGCCAAAATGGAATTAACCCTAAACACCACGAACGGAGTGGATAGGTGTTCTTAGTGGATATTCCTTTACAAGATAACAATTTTATCTGCATTAGTGATTAAACTATCAAATTGATGGTCCAAACATTTAGTCATTTAGTGCGGGGAGAAGTCCCCAAAATACTTAAACATTTTGGTAGCTCACGAATTAATCTTTCAACTATGTTCGGTAGGATATGGCCCATAACCCATTTGGTGACATTCTTTTTTCTTCTGATTCCTTTGCTCATTTTGTTGCTTTTCCTCCTTCATTTTGGCTCTCATTCGTGTAAACTGCCACCAATTAAGGTATAGTTTTCTTACATCGGCATTCATACAAAGAACAACAACTCTTAAGCACAAAATGGGCGGGCTAGTTAATGAAGATCCTGAGAGTAGAGAAAGGGGAAGAGAGAGAAAGATTGAGTTATAGGATAAAAATAAAAAAGATCTTTCCACTCACTACAAGAGTATTAGTGATGTAACATTTTTTTTGTTGAACTGATGTAATGTAACATTTTGGGTCAGATATTCAGATAATCGAGATCCGATGTTAAAAAAGTAAACATTGAATATGTGGTACAAGAACCTCCCATTGATCAGAGGCATGGGGCACTAGGACACACATAGCATGTCTGTTATCTCCCATCCTATGTGCCTTAACATTTATCTTTCTTAGGTCCTTCATTAAATTATATTTTTGCATTTGATTTAACCCAATGAACGTTCCATTCTGAAGCTCTAAGCAATGTATTCTACCAATAATAGAGGCGCTTATAGAATTTCGGAGTAGTTGAGGTCTTAATGGAACTCTTCGCAATTAAAACGTAAATTATTGACAGGCCAGTTCCGCCGAAACGGACATAACTAAATGTTCCTATGTAATGAAAAATGAAAAAAAATACAAGTCTTTTACAACAAAAGTTTTGCCCCACTATACGGTGTTCTTAATTGGTGCATTCATGCATGTCGATTACATCTTTGTCCATAGTTTATTCACGTGATGTTATATGTACCCTAATGATCGTTCTCGCATTGAGAAAACACTACTAGGCTAGTCATTTTAGGTAGTATCTTATGATCTTAAGACAAACACTTTTGTTTCGATAATGATAGTTGATAAGTCTATGTGTAGTCTTACACAACATAATCTTATTTGATAAATGAAAATACTATGACAAAGTGATCTGAGGCATATCCCTAACACTAACAACTATGTTGTATTTAAGCATTGGTTTCGACTCAATCAACACAAAGTTCAACCAATTTAGTCTAATACATTCCTAACATCTACTTTTATGAAATTTTCTTAAGACATCTTTTCCTATGTATTATTTAAGGACGAAATTGGTTTTACATTTATAATCATTTTAATTACCTTTGCAAATAAATAAGAGAGATAAGATTGAACATACTATGTTGAAAATTATAGTTGACCTTTTATTTAAGCTAATACGGAACAAATTCGATTCCAATCAGACCATGTTAGGGTAATAGGGTTGACACTGACATGCTAAAACAAAAATTAGATTAGGGTTGTGTTTCAAACTTGGCCTCTAGATATATATATAAATATATATATATATATATTATATATATATATATATATATATAATTTTTATTGTTTAGTTGAGAACATGCACATTTTGTTTTTTTACATGAAGTTCACTGTATTCTTCAATTTTCTGTCTAGTGAGTCAAAAACATTAGCCTCAAGGTCCACTAATTTTGACTAGTCAAACAATTTATTTTCTTGGATACATTTTTGTGATACTATCTAGCAAAATTTTTTTTTTTTTTTTTTTTTTTTGCAGCAGCCGGCTTATTTTTGCTCTCTTGTCCATTGTAAGAGAAGATCTTTGGTAGTAGAATAAGATATACAAAAAAAAAGTGATACAATAATCCTGGTAGAACTATAGAAGTCGACGTCATCACGAATGAAGATAATGTTGGAAAATTATCTAATTAATTAAATAATCCAATTTTGGGTAAAATTACTATAGACGTAACTTTGGTTCTGCATCTTTAATACTAAAATTCGTATGTGGATAAACACATTAGTCGGAAGAGACATCTTGCCTATTTACATAAATCCTTTCTATTTTCAATTTTTAAAGATGCATGCTTATAAATGGTTGCGACTTTTTATCAAAAAAAAAAAAGAAAGTTTGCATGCTTATAAATGGTTGCGACTTTTTATCAAAAAAAAAAGAAAGTTTGCATGCTTATAAATGGGCCGTTGCCTGACCATGACTGATGACTTGACATGCTTGGGAGTCGGGGATTAGAAAATGAGCACACCACGTCATCAAATCTGGTCATTTTCGCATGAATGTAGCAGCCATGTTGACGCAGCGGAAAATTCCGGAAAAGAATTAGAACTCCGTCTAAAACTTTAAAACCTAGAAAAGAGTCTTAGAACTTCGTCTAAAGACTATAGAACCAAAATAAAGAACAAGTAATACTAAAATACTGAAGTTTTATTGATTTTTGAATGAATAAAACAACTCCTAGATCCCCCTTTATATAGACTTAGGGTTTCCTTAACCTAATCAAACTCAAATAACAATTTCTAATAAATAAAGTACTACTTTCCTAAACCTAATCAAATTCTAATAACAACTTCTAAATAAATAAAATACTAGAATCTAAAACCTAAAAGGTTTCCTAAAAAATATAAAACTGCTAAAAATAATAATTCTCTACGAACAAAAATATTATACTACTAAAATAACTAGATTTTAAGATATCCAAGATACTTGGAATATCTCATGAAAATCTCCCTGCATCACATGTTACCCTATTAATTTGGAAGTTGGTAATTCGTCATGAATTGAATATAGATGTGTCTCTACGGAATGAATAAGATTTATCGGGTGAAGAAAAAATCTTTACAAGCATAAGAAGCTAATGTAGAGGTGTATGCTAATTAGCGTGGTGGGTCACGGATACCAATTTGTCCCATTAATTGTTCAGAAATCAATGAGTCCACGCTTTATATTCAACAATTATGAATTTCATTTTCAACACTATAATTAGTTAATTATATACATGTAGTGTACGTATCTTAAAATGACAGTGACATGATTATCTTAAGAGTAAGTGGTCTCTTTCAAATTTGATTATCAATCAAGATGTCAATTATTTGATTAAAAGAATCAAGATGCCAATGATTTTTTTTTTTAATTTGTTGAAATGATGTCAATGGTTTTTAGGTGAAGATGTAAGGCATCTAAAAACCACGTGTATTTTTTTCCCTTTTAAGAATATACTAACGTCCTTCGATAATTAGCATAAGTCCCTAATAGCAATAGGGATTACACAACAGTAGATATCAATCTTAATTACTTCTTTAATCATTTCAAGTGTTAGGTGCTATTTGTTTTTTTTTATATGTCTGAGGTGCTGTTTGTTTTTTTTTTTGTCTGAATCTGAATTTCGCTGAATCTGAATTCGCTGAATTGAATTGGCTGAATCTGAAATGCTGAATTATTTTGGAAGTTAGTATGTTTGTTTTCTAAATCTGAATAATCAAATCTGAATTTCAATTTTGACATTTATACCCTTCTTATTATTTTTGACAAACAAAGCTAAGCCCTAATTTCTTGTACTCCCTGGTCCAATATAAAAACAAATAGAAAACCTAAACTCCATCCTCTCTGTCTTCATCCTCTCTCCCTCTCCCTCTCTCCCTCTCCCTCTCTCCCCCTCCCTCTCTCCAACAGAAGCTCCGTCGATAGAAGAAAATGTGCGGTATTAGTACAAAAGGCGGAGAAGTTGGGGGTGATGACCTCAACGACCACCGGAATAGCACCTCCACCACCACTTCATACATCAGCAGCTCCGCCGCTTCTCTTCTCTCGCCGCCGCACTACCTTGTACAATACATCTCGTTACTCCGTCGTCAGAATGAGTGGTGAAGATCTTAATCTGGATTCAATCTTCAAACAGAAACGAACTCTAAGATCTAAAGTTAAGAAAGATCTTAAGGCCATGACTTCCATTCAGAGATCTCAAGAAGGTCAAATTAATCATTTCATTTTTTTACTTCTTTTTCTTAATTGTCTGTTTGTTTATTCCTATATGAAATTTCAATTTGTTTATTTTAGATTTTTAATTACATCTTTTACTTCTTATTGTGATTATTGTACTGTTATATATGTGTGGATTAGATAGTTTTTGCCCTAATTTAGAATATTGTTTTGATTGATTGTGGAAACCAGTACTACAATTGAATGTGTATTAAGTAAATATACTTATTGTATGATTAGATAGTCGTCGGAAATTTGACATAGGTGGTGGTGGTGGTAGTCTGATTTTGGTGGTGGTGATGGTGATGGTGGTGGTTATGGTGGTGGTCTGACTTTGGTGGCGGTTGTGGTCTGACTGGTCGTATCTGACTGGTCGTGGTCTGAATGGGGTGTTAAGAAATATTTGGATGAGAATTTTTGTAAATCAAAGGGGGTATAAGGGTCATTTGACCTATTTCAGCATTTGAGTCTCTTTTTCAGACTTGTTTTGAAGTCTGAAATATGTGGGCTCTTTTTCAGCCTATTCAGACCACAATCTAATTCAGCTACATTTTCAGATTTTCTTAAATTAAAAAACAAACATCTGAAATCTGAATTGAGTTTCAATTCAGATTTCAGATCTGAAAAAAATAAAAAACAAACAGCACCTGAATCTGAATTGGCTGAATCTGAATTGGCTGAACTGAATTGGCTGAATCTCAATTGGCTGAATTACTTTGTAAGTTTGATGTTTGTTTTTTAAATCTGAATTTTTATGTCTGAATCAACAGTTTTACATTTTTACCCCTATTTAATAGTTTTCATATAAAATCCTAATTTTACAAAACCGTACTCTTTCTCTCAAATAAAAAGAAAACTAAACCCTAAACTTATCAATCTCTCTCTCTCTCTCCATTTTGTCTCTCTCTCTCCCTCTCCACTCTGTGAGCTTCTCTCCGGCGACATGTCTGTCCCGGCGCTCTCTCTATCTCTCCGGGTAAAGTCTACATCCCTCTCTCTTAGTTCCTCTCTCTCTCTCCTCGACAAGATCTTTATCAATCTCTATCTCTCCCCCCTCTCTCTTAACCGATGATTGGTTTGTGCTGGTGTGGTGGTGCTGACTTTTTGTTGTGGTGGTGTATTTAGTGGTGGTGGTGGTGTTCGGGTTTGGTTGTGTTTGGGTTCGGTGGTGTGAGGACTGGTGGTGGTGGTGTTCGAGTTTGGTTGTGTTTGGGTTCAATGGTGTTAGGACTGGTGGTGGTGGTGGTGTTCGGGTCTGATCTGGTGGTGGTGTTCAGATCTGGTGGTGTTAGGTCTGGTGGTGGTGTTTGGGTCTAATTTGGTGGTGGTGCTCAGATCTGGTGGTGGTGGTTCATTTCGGGTGTGGTGGTGGTGGCGGTTCACTCGGGTGTGGTGGTGGTGGTGGTTCACTCAGGTGTGGTGGTGGTGGTGGTTCAGTCGGGTGTGGTGGTGGGAAGAAGGATGTAGTTTGGTATTTTAGATTTTAACAGGGTTATAAATGTCTTTTGCACATTTTCAGATGTTGGACACATTTTTCAGACTTGTTTTGAAGTCTGAAATGTTTGGACATTTACTCAGCCAATTCAGACATGTATTAATTTCAGTTAAAATTTCAGATTAAGCTAAAATCTAAAAACAAACATTTGAAATCTGAATTGGATCTCAATTCAGATTTCAGATCTGAAAATTTAAAAAAACAAACAGCACCTTAGATGAAATGTTTCCGTCCTTAAAAGAAATGTTCTCCAAACACACCAAAAAAACTATTAAATATCGGGTTGTGGCACGCCAATCCAATGTGGCTCGGTGAATGATGTAGAAATCTCTCTTGTGACACTCATTCAGGTCTTGGGGTGTTGCTGTAGCATCCTCCTAATATATACGTTGATTTCGAAGTTTTTGCAGAAGAAATGGGTATTGACTAACTCAATTTACGGGAGACATCTACTCATATCTCATTAGTCATTGCTACATTAATAATAATAATAGAGTTCAATTTGAAAACGTGAAGTATATATAATATCTGCATATATAAGTTAAGATTCGTAATTATCTCCTGTGTAGTTTGTAGCTTCGATGAGACTTTTTGTTCTTTCTCAT
>BEHA01050166.1:346480-361063 GCA_002897215.1 Eschscholzia californica subsp. californica
CTGAACATAACTACCAAGACATCATCATTGAAAGCGATAACATTAATATCATCAAACATCTTCAGAATTCCAAAAGGGAGATACAATGGCAATCTAGAGTTCACATCAACAAAATCCTTGAAATCAAAAGCCGGATAAATAGGGTGAAGTTTAACTACATTAACAGGAAATTCAATCTGCCAGCGGACAAGTTAGCGAAACGTGCGAGAAAGAAGAATAAATCGGAAACTTGGCATAGAATACCTTTCTTTTTAATTCCTATGTATTGTAATAACACTTTTATTTCGTAATGTTATTTGAACCTCTTAACAAAAAAAAAAAAAATGTGTATCTGCTTATAATATTACATATATTCCAAAAAAAAACACATTTTGCGATGAATAAAACTAACTTATGACGTCATAACAGCAAATGAACTTTATAAAATAATTTTGCTCCAAAGGTCAAATCAAACGTCTAATAGAGACATAACGACAATTTTAAATTTTGAAATTGTACACATAGATTTGTCACAAAAGCAAATAACATTTTGCTGAAAGCAACATAAACAAGCAAAATATATATTGTTCTCACTAGGATACAATTTCGTTTGTAAAAAATAATGACTGCTGCAAAAACAGTAGTTGATGAGAGAAAGAAAAAAACGAGAAAAATATATCAAAGTTGCATTTATTTTGTTTTTGAAAAACTATGGCCATTGAAAATCAGATCTAAAGCTAACAAAAACATGTTTGGAGGTGCAAAAAACATATTTGAGACTACGAAAATCAGATTTATTACAAACCAAAATCAAAACATGAACAAAAGTAAAACGAAAATGACCAAAACCATTGAATCAATGATGTACAAAACTAAAACATCCTTGTTCATCTTCAAATCTGGTTCTTTCATCTTTAAATTTGGGAAACTCGAAATCATTGTTGAACATGGTTTAGTTGTTTTGGTTTGAAGATGAACATGGTTGCTTCAATGGGAGAAAACAACTAAAAGATGAATCTTAAAATTAAAAAACAAACATTGTTGGAGAAAAAATTAATAAAGAAGATGAAAAATGATTATGTTGGAGAGAGAATATAATTTTCTAATGAAGAGAGAAGATGAGTTAGAACTAATGAGAAGAAACGTAAAGGTTTCTAAAGATCTGCAAGATATTTATAAAAAAATGAAAATGGATTTATCAAATACAAATAAGATTATTATGAGCAAAATGCTTGAAAGATAAAACTCATTTTTTTGGTAGGATCTTAAATCTTTTTAGGGTTTTATTTTGGACTATTCTGTGGTGACCCTAAAAATATACACTTTCAGTGAGAGTTAAAAATGTTCACACGGTAGATTAAAGAAAAGATTATTGACTTACTCGTGAAACCTCTTTCCCATTCATTCAATTCCCAACATAGATTTCAAAATTAAAAGTTGATAAATTTGAAATCTAGAACTGAAAATGATAGAAGTTGCTTTTCCTCTTATATAGAGATTGTTCTTTTTCGTTAACTTCTCAGACCGAGTATCACTCATTATTTCAACCTACCAAACCCGAACCCAAACCCACTCCATTGAAAAATACAACTAAAATAAAAAGAGTAGCCACCCACTTGAAAGAATTTCTCCTATCACTTTCATAAAACCACTCACAGAAATTTATTTTGTTTACGTAATTACATACCTCTATTGGTGACATAGTGATGATTACATTTTTTTCTCTTAAAATTTATTTAATATTTAGAGCCATAGTTGTGAGAAAAATGTTCCAGGATGAGACTATTTAAGTTCCATAAAAGAAATATTATAATAGAGTTATTTTGGTGAGAATTAGAGAGAGAAGAAGCGGGAAAAGTAGTTCTTTTTTTGTTGAACGGGAAAGTAGTTAAGAGTTTGTCAGAAAATGTGACAAACTTTTAATGTCAAAACTTTTTTTGTTTTGTTTTTTTTTTTAATTGTTCAGCGTGACTCGAACCTTTGACCTCTAAGGTGGAAGACTATACCTCTTACCACTCCGACCAAAGGTTGTTGGCTAATGTTAAAACTTAGTTAAGTCAAAACTATAAGAAAAAATTATTCCCACAGACCTCTTACATCAACTTTATCCAAGTCAACATAAGCATAGAGAGAAGACAGATTTCCTGAAAGAAAACAAATTCCAGAACCAAGAGAGCCCTTGAGAAATCTAAGAACAACCAAATACAAACGAGACCTTTACGTATAGCAGGAAAATTCAAATAAAATACTCAAAGGATTTTTTGTGAGGAATTGAACATTCGCCTTTGTATGCATACATCTAAGTATTAACTATTAAGCTCCAACTAAGTTTATAATCAGTTGACATAATAGTTCATAATAGCCTATTAAACCAAAGCGGATGATTTAGGCCCATAATGGCCCTAATGGTATTATTGGGAAGGTGGCCAATACGCGGACAACCGTTTTTCTTATACGGACAACTATTTTCCGGTCCGATGCGAGTCAACTATGCTTGACTTAGTTGACTTTGATTTAATAAGGGGACAACTCCATAAAGTCTTAAATACTAATAATTAGTAACTTGTGGACTACTAACAAAAATAATAGTTAAAGATTGAAAACCTAAACTGTCTTCTTCTTCTTCATCTTCTTCCTTCTTCTTAGTCTTATTCTTCTTTCTTCACTTCTACTAAAAGTAAACTGTAGTTTCTACCATTTTTTTTGTGAAGAAGACAAAATATCTTCTTAGTCTTATTCTTCTTTCTTCACTTCTACTAAAAATAAACTGTAGTTTCTACCATTTTTTTTGATCAAACCCTAGATGGAAGAAGAAGACAAAATCCCTCAATCTGCACCTGAAGAAGTTTTTCCGGTTGTTTCTATAATAGGCATTAATGACATTGATGAGGTAAAACAGAACATAACTTGCGACGAAAATCTGGAAAAATCGGACAATTTTCCAGATTTTCGTAGCAAGTTAGCTTCTGTTATGCCATATTTTCGGAGAAAACCGACGAAAATATTGCATAACAGAAGCTAAGTTGCGACGAAAATCTGGCAAGTTTTCTGACTATGCCAGATTTTCGTCGCAAGTGATGTTCTGTTATGCCATATTTTTGCACAACCCGAATTACCAGATTCATCTTCCTCTTCACCATCGTTTTCAGAGTCGGAACCAACAGATCCATCTTCGTCTTCCACATCTTCTCTAATTTTCTCTGCCATCAATACCATCTTCTTCTTAATGGTTGGTTTTAGAGTTTTAGGGTTCTAGCCTTTGTCTTTGGGGAGATTCTACAACAACTCCCTTGCCTTTGTTTGATGCCATAACCACCAATGCTTCTCCAAGGAGTTTCTCTCTCTAGAAATTTGGGTGATGATGAAGAACAAATAATAGAAGAGATGAAGACTAAACTAACCTAGGGTTTATGGAGAAAGAGAGAAGTCATCAAATAATATATCTGATTCTAAGAGGACTTGAGTGAAAATAATAGGGAGTTGTCCCCTTAGAAACTGATGTCCATATAAAAATTTAATTTTTTTGCGTTGTCCATATAAGATAGTTGTGCATATAAGAAAAACGGTTGTCCGCGTATTGGCCACCATTGGGAAATAGTCCCCATCACGCCATCACTATAAATGAAGAAGAACCATAGTATAAATCTAGTAACCCAAACTACTAATGTAGTGGTCCATAATTGTATCATTGTACGCTAAAAACTGATCTTGGAATATATTGTAATATGATGACTAAGGTTAGAGTATTTGACTTCATTAATGAAAAAGTACTTCGGCCCAATTGGTTGCCCTAGTGGTCCAATGTGTTGACATAAACTCCAAAATTCTGGAGGTTTTAGGTTCGATTGTCAGAAGAGGTGAGTAGATAATAGACCTATTAGTTTAGGCTGCCAATGTATAAATAGAATATTCATAAATAAAATATTTATAAATAAAATATTTTCTTACACTCACAATAAATATAGGGTGATTTCAACAAAACAAATAAAATAAAGATAAGTATATGTTATAAAAAGCAGTAACCGATCTAAAGAAGTGTGAGTTTGTGTGCCTGCACCTACTGAATTCTCCTAAAAAGATCTATAGTAGTAGTAATTTATATATATACTAGTTCGACCGTGAGGCCCAATGGCTTGGCCATGAGGCCCATGATCTTGGCCGCTCAACCCGGTATAATTACGGTAGTGAAAAATCATTCATGATGGTTCAGTGCCCCGGTCTAATTTCATATCTTTCTAGCGTCCCTATATTCCTTCTCTTTAGCATATCTCTCTCTAGATCGAAGTCAAATATAGATGGGTTTCAGTTTCTTCTCTGATTGACTCTTTCTTTGCTTCCTTTAAAATCATTTATCGTGGTCAGATTTATAGATTCAAGATTGTGATGTAGAAAAATCATTTCTCACGATGAGATTCATATATATAGATAGGAGATTTCATGAATTAGTGTAGAGATAACTAAAATTTGGAGTTTTGATATTGTGAAATTTATAAATTGGGTTTCTGAGGTTAGTATCCTACCAACAAGAAGAAGATAGTCACGAAATTCTAAAGGCACTTCTCATTTAATTGATGAATAAATGTAGGGAACGTGATTTTTTAAAGGCACACAATATTTTCCTCCCAATCAAACACTTTAAACTTGATTCACATACGAAAATTTTGATATTCTTTTCCATGAGAAAAAAGTAAATAGATTTGGGGTCCAAAAATCCACCCCTAATACCACTTTTAGTCCGCCGTAATATTTATATAGGATTTTAATTAAAAATCTACCCCAAAAGTACCCATCTTTATAAAACACAAATCCCTATAATTGATATTTTCTTTTAATACCAATTATAACCTTGTATATACATAGGCTCAAAATATCCTTTTTAAATCAATCCCAAATAAACCTGTCACAGTTTTTCTCTCACTTTTTCTCTCTAGAAACAATCCCTTTTTGGAGAGCTCCATTCTTTCTCTCTCTTTACAAAATGGGTTACCCAAAACTCAAACATAAAATCCTAATCCAATCGGTTCATGCCATCTTCATTCATCTTTTTCATCTGTCTAGGTAGTTTTTACGCAATATTTGTTCGTCTTCATCATATTATTCATAGTTTTCAGAAACAAGTTTTGTTGTGGTTTTAATATAAAGCAAAAGTATTTTTCTTTCTCTCTCTCATTCATCTTCGTGTTCCCAATCATCTTCATCTTATTTTTCTTTTTCGCTCCATCATCTTCTTCCTTCTTTGTTAGGATATTTGTTTTTATTACAGAGGTATCTACAGATTTGATATTCTTAACAAATGTATGATATACACAACATATTTTGGTTATAAAAAAACTCATTTTGTTATCGAGCAAAATTATATTTTTAACAAAACTCATTAATATGGATGTTGATGCAAGCTTTGTTTTGTTTTATAATTGAGCATAGTTCATCTCACAAAACGTGTTTTGTTGAGCATAATGTTTCATATGTTTGACATATGGTGATTCCATTCATTTTGTCCAAAAATTTCTCTTGTTATTCTTGATTTTGTATTTTCCAATATCAATTTTGGGTCAACATTTTCGACACAAAAGATCTTTTGACTGGTCTAGAAAATTAAGATGCACAAGAGAAACTTTATATTACGCAAAATTGGTTTTGTGTGATAAATTTTATAAAATGATGTTACATAATGCATTTGTATTGTAACTTTCTGTTTATGTTCCTTACATTTCACGTTAAAGTTCTTGCGGAACATATAACCATCATGGACCATATTTATGTTACATTCCACGTTAAAATTATGTTTGTGTTCTTTACTGAACACATTTTGTATGATACCTTTTATATCTTTACTAGGCATAACCTGTGCCTCCGGCACGGACGCTTCTGTTTAGAATTCTACGGTTACCAAAAAACCTTCGCGTAAGTTAAACCATTAAAAATAGTGTACAATCTAAAAAAACACCTAAGTATTAGAATTGCTATATTCTTGCTATATTCAAACAAAAAAAAATTTTAAGTTGTTCTCTTTCTTCCAATTTGAAGAGGCCCACATTTTTTTTTCTTTTACGCATTCCAACGAACACTTAAAATTTAAGTTGTTCCACATGAAATATTCACCATAATTGTAGTATAAAGATTTGTTAGTTTTTACCTCGAATGTCCACCTTGGTTGTTAATTCTTACCTCGAATCCACCCCTTGTACATGTTTAGTTAGAGGAATCTAAAGATAAGTCAGTATTTAAAGAGAAGGAAAAAAAGAAATGTTTGCATGTGAAAGAGTGATTAGGGAGAGAGATAGGTAGGATTGTAGGAAGACTCTTAACTGCCCTCTTTATTCTTTGAACAAAAAAACAGTCCTCTTTATTATTTAATGGTATTCAATTTCATTTTATGAGGGCCAAAGGAGATAGTTGAACCATTGCCTTAATAGCCCTCTTTATTCTTTGAAAAAAAACTGTCATCTTTATTATTTAATGGTATTCAATTTCATTTCATGAGGTGCATTGATATTAGTATTTCACGAGGGTGAACAAAGTTATGTTGCATTGAGTGGGTGAACTAAATATTTTTTTATAGGTAGGTAATAGATCTAGTGACCTAGATTTAACAAAAAAGCCAACGAACGACCGGATTTGTCTTTCGACTTGTCCGAGTCAGCAAAAAATTTTGCGTTTTATATAATAGATATGTATGTTATGACAATTACTGTTGTTTAGCTCAGCGGTAATATAGTTAGTGTCGAGGGATGGAGTCACTACCCTGAATTCTATAAACTTCAATTCAACTACCCTAAACTCTATATAAACTTCATTTCATCTACTTAAAATCTCATAAACTTCAATTCAACTATCCAACTACACAATTCAATTCTCTACCTGTATATATAACTCCCACTTCTTCTCTACTACTACTAATACTACTGGTTCTTCTTATTCATTTAATCAAGTATTCGAGTTCAACTATCAACTATGGAAACGGGTTCACCAAGTTCAACACTGAAAGTTACGGACTCGATTCCAACGTTATTTCCCATTCCAATACTGAGCAGATTATGCGAATATTTCAAAACTTGAACTCTTGTCAATTGTTTTTGTAATCGTTGATGTATTAATATAATTAATGAATATAGTTTATGAATATTGCGAAAAAAAAAAATTGTTTGGATATATAATTTCACACCCTCTAAATAGAAATCTTGGATTTGTCCCTGGTAAAAGATCTTTCCCTCTAAGCAAAAAAAAAGAAAAAAAAAGAAAAAGAGGAACAAGATGCACAGGTTCGAACTAGTGACCCTGTAGGCAAACATAGACGCCTTGAACCAACTGAGCTATACTTATTACCTATTACAGAATCTCACCTCCTTCTAATGGCAATGCAAACTTTAACCAAGTTCATGAATTACACAATCACACAATCTCACCTGACTACAGCGAGGTTTGCTCCCCACATCAATGTTGAAAAAGTCGGGACTAGTCCCCAGTCGCCATTGTGGCGCCTCGACTAGGGACCAGGTCCCTAGTCGGGACTTATTATAAATAAAGCCTCGACTCGGCCCGACTAGGGTCGGGTCGACTAGTCGGGCCAGTCGGGCTTTATAGTAGCAGCCTGTTTTTTTTTTTTTTTTTCTTTTCATTCTCCAAACCGAGAGAAAACCTAGGGTTCTTCCATCTATCTTCTTCCCTCTTCTCCAAACACCAATCAACCATCATTGAAGCACTTTTTCAAGTTATCTTCTTCTCCAAACTTGATTTCAAGTAAGTTTCTCTCTCTATCTTCTCAATTTTTTCTTTTTACAACTCTTTCTCTCTCTAGAAATCATTAGTTGAGTTTTTTTTCTATATAAACTGATTTTAATGTTAAGTTTGAGTTGTTATACTTCATTAATGTTTATAACAATTAGGTTTGACTTGTTATGGTTACTTTATAGTGATTTATATGGATAATATGGACTGATTTTAGGGTTTAGGGTTTGTTTTTTTGTGTTTTATACTTATAATGGGGTTATTTTAGGGTTTAAGGTTGATATTTTAGGGATTAGGGTAATGATTTGTACTGTTTTATACCTCATAATGAGGTTATTTTAGGGTTTAAGATTGATATTATACTCGTAATGGACTGATTTTATGGTTTATTGTATGATTTTTGTTGATATTATACTCATAATTAACTTATTTTATGGTTTATAATCTGATTTTTGGTGATATTGCACTCTTAATGAATTGATTTTGTTCCTTTTTTGGTTAATTTGAAACGGTAAAGTCCTTAAGCGATGAATTCTGCGAGTACTGGATCTGCTGGTGCTAGTAGTGTTGCTCCGATGAAAAGAAATTCCAACGACATAGCATGGGAATGGGGAGAATGTAGGAATGTTAATGACAAAAATTTGGTATGGTGTAAGTTTTTTTTTTTTTTGTTGAGAAGAAGCAACAGACTCGAGAACTACACAAACAACGACTGTAATTCGACCGGGAGATCTGATCGAGCAAGCCAGGTCCAGTTTCCTCCATGCAGCCGACTCCATTTTGCCAGCTGATCCGCTCTGGTATTACCTTCCCTATAGACATGGGAGTATATAATCTTTATGAAGTTTCCTTCCAGATGGCGGATTCTGTTGACCAGTTTGGACGTTTGCCAACCAATGTCTGCTTGTTGCCCGTTGAGCATCCGAACAATATTACTATTATCGCTCTCAATATGGAGGTATGCAATGTTCTTTGTAGCCGACCATTGAAGCGCTTTGACGATGGCCCACCCTTCGCATTCTTCTGCATTTTGACCTCTGAAGTTACATGCCGTTGCCGCTATGAAGGAGGCTTGATCATTATACACTACATTGCTGATTCCTGCAAATTCCTTGCCCTCGACGAAAGAGGCATCGACATTAATCTTGGTGAACGGCGCTGTCGGTGGGGACCAGAGGGAGTTTCTCTCTGTCGGGGGAGAAATGGTCGAATCCTTAGGAAGCGTTGGAGTGCTTTTAATCTGGTCAATAATCATCATAGGAGTAACTATAGAGGACGAAAAGCATTTATTGCACCTCGCTTTCCAGATCTGCCAGAGAATAATCGCAAAGAGACCACTAATCTGCTCATCAAGAACTTTCCAAGAAGTAATCCAGTCACCCAGGTTAGTAATATTAGCAGATATAATATTAAAGTGAAACCAAACCACAGAAGCCAAGTCACAGTGTAAAAGGACATGAGTTATCGTTTCAGTTTCACGACAGAACGTACATTCAAAATTAAGATCAGTAAACCGACCAATAGTACTACGCACCGGTAAACTGTTGGTGCAACATTTCCAGAGGAATAGTTTAATTTTTGGTTGGATCGGTAAATACCAGATGAAGTGCCAATCCTTAATATGATACTCATTGTATTTCGTACGTAAATAATAGTACATGGATTTAATTGTGAATTTACCCGATTTCGTAAGGGCCCATTGAGCCGTATCTTCCATATGTACCTGTAGATTGATGCTCAAAATGGAGTTAGATATGTCACTGTTAAAACACTGCATAATAATATTCGTATTCCACTGGTTATTAGTAATAAGTTGAGAGACCTTGGTGAGGTTACTGTTATTGGTATTAGCTAAAGGCGGCGGATGGTTAGGAATCCAGAAATCGGACCAGATGTTAACGTTCGTACCTTTATTGATATCCCAGAAAGTAAGACTGTTCACATTATCCACCTGCTTGGATAAGGATTTCCAAAACCATGAGTGGTGGTTCTTAGCACGAACCGGTTTATCGTCGCTGCTGAAATACTTCGCACGGAGAATCCTGGCCCAGGGGGAGCTAGTGTCTTTGACAAGACGCCACAACAACTTACTCAAAAAGGCCTGGTTATCCAGCATAGGTAACCGAAAGCCAAGACCTCCCAATTTCTTAGGGAGACAAATAGCGGACCAGTTGATGGTGTGAATCGTTTTAGATTTTCCCCACCAGAAAGTTCTCTGAAGAACTTCAATGCGACTGCTTATGCCCTTGGGAATGGCAAAGCACTGCATTTGGTATCGGGGAACAGCCGCAGCTATCGTATTGATAACAATAGCGCGGCCAGCTGGAGAGAGGAGGGAAGTCTGCCATTTAGATAGTTTTGATTGGATCTGAGAAAGAAGGGAAGAAAACAACTTCCTTTTGTTCGATCCGATGAAGAGATGTGTGCCAAGGTATTTATCCAAATTAGAAGATTGACGGACTTTGAAATCACGGATGATCATCCTTCTGAACTTCGGGTGGGTGTTTTTAGAGAAGAAGATGGTGGACTTAGAGTAGTTGATCATCTGACCAGAGGCATTGCAGAAGGTATTCAGAATATTTTTTAGGGAGGAGATGTTGTCCAGAGAGTTCCGACCAAAGATGATGCAGTCGTCCGCAAAGAGGAGATGTTTAATAGTGATGTCGGATTTAGGAATCGGGAAGCCCTGAAAGGGAGCGGAATTATTGGTGGATTCTAGAAGGCGACTAAGACCTTCCATGGCAATGGTGAACAGAAACGGCGACAAGGGGTCACCTTGCCGGATACCCCTACTGACATTAAAAGTAGGGCCGGGACGGCCATTAATAAGAACAGCCATGGAAGAAGTGGATATGCAGGAGTGGACCAGACTAATCCATTTGGAATTAAAGCCCAACCGGCCCATCACCGCCTCTAAGAAATTCCATTCTATTCGATCAAAGGCCTTAGACATGTCCAACTTAAGCGCGAAATAACTCTTCGAACCTTTGTTGAGTTTAAACGAATGGACTACTTCTTGGCTGATGATGATGTTATCCGTAATCTGCCTCCCCGGCACATACGCAGCCTGAAAGGGCGAAATGATATCAGGAAGCACCATCTTAAGACGGTTGGCCATGATCTTAGTAATGGTTTTGTAAGTAGTGTTCATGAGGCTGATAGGACGGTAATCCGCCGTCGTCTGCGGAGTTTTAGTCTTGGGAATGAGGCAGATGTGGGTATGATTGACTTGATCTGGGAGAGTAGAGAGGGTGAAAAAGTCCGTAACAAGCTGAATCACGTCGGTTTTCACCGTATCCCAATTGGTTTGATAGAAAAGAGGGGGAAAGCCATCCGGACCAGGAGCCGAATCCGCCTTTAGAGAACAGATGGAGGCGTGAATTTCCTGCTCCGAAGGAATACACGAAAGGGCCAGGTTAGACGAGTCGGTTATATGACAAGGGAAGAGATCCAGTAAGTCCTCAGAGATGATCGATTCCGAAGAGGTGGAAATGCGGCCAAGATTGATAGAAAATAAGTTAGCAATATCCAACGCTCCCTGAATCCAAGCTCCATTATTGTCTTTGATAGCCGTAATACTGTTCTTTCTGTTCCGGTTGATAGCCTTAGCATGAAAGAATTTGGTGTTTTGATCCCCCAACATGATATTGTCATTCCTGGATTTCTCCTTCCACAGGCTTTCCAGCTGATTATAGGCCTCCTCCAGGAGAAGAGATAACTGGTAAGCCCTGTTACCACTTTCATCCTGTTGGAGAGCCTCAGTAAGACTCCTGATTCTAGAGTCAATGTTGCCAAAAACCTGTTTATTCCATTTGGCTAGGTTAATAGCTAAATGGTTCAGTTTGGGTTGGATAGAAAGCTGGTTAGCCGGCCAGTGCGATCTGATAAAATCACCACATTCCGGATGAGACATCCAGGTCCTAATGAACTTGAACGGGCGTTTGCCAAGATGAGCCAAAGCAGAAGTGGTGAGCAGAATAGGGATGTGGTCCGAACCCACTCCTGGTAGATGAGTAACCAGGGTAGCTGGGAAGTTCATCAGCCAAGAGTGGTTAGTGAGGGCCCGGTCAAGTCTCTCTTTAATAAGAGTCCCTTTATATTGTTTATTAGTCCAAGTGTAAGGGGTGCCCTTATAACCCGCATCATTAAGGCCCAAACTGTTAATCTTCAAATTAATCTTGGACACGAGACTAGAAATCGCATTACTACCACCCTCCTTATCAGACGGGTGAAGTATGGTATTGAGGTCACCGATGACAACCCAAGGGGAATTAGGGTCAATGTTAAGCGAACTAAGAGTGTTCCAGGGTGTCATTCTAGTGTTTCTATACGGGCTCCCATAGAAGCCCGTGAGCACAAAGCTATTACCAATATCGATGTGAGAACATTTGATGTGGATCATGTGGTCATCCGAATACAAAATCTCAGTAACAAAGTCTCGGGTCCAGTATAGCACTAGACCCCCAGCTTTGTTTTTCGGATCCACCACATGAAGGTTATAGTTGGAGTAAAACTTGAGCACCTGATTAAGGGACTTAGGGGTGCCTTTAGTCTCCGAGAGAAAGATGAAGTCAGGTCTATGTTGTTTAATGAGGCCAAAGAGGTGCTTACGGTTCAAATACTGACCACACCCACGAATGTTCCAGGCCAAGATGGATAAGTCCGGGTTAGGGGGGTCCATGACTAATCCTAAGGGCACACCCGAGACAGAGGGATAAAACCAGAGGGCCACAACCCGCGAATCAGAACAGACCACAATAAACACCAAACTAAGCCCGAAAGACAACAAGGTAAACCTCGCTGAAAGAAAAAAGACAACAACAAGCCAAGCAGGAAGCAGAACAGAAAGAGACAGAACACAAATACAACGAAATTAACTTAACTAAACATAAACAGAACCAAAACAAGCATAATAACACTGACTAAACAGGCCAACCAACTACAAAAAACCACCAAGCCCTTGTACGAACCAGAGGGCCAACAACCACCGGTACTAACTGCCAAAAAGCCAAAAAGGAGGCCTCCACCCTAGAGTCTGAGTCGACTCAGAGCTTAGGCCTCAGCTAGACCTTAGGAACCCAAGGCGAGCTCTTTGGCAGAAAGTACCAGCCAGGAGGAACAAAAAGAACAACAAACAGGAACAGAAACAAAAAAGATAACAAACTAAAACCAAAAGACAACGAACACTAAAAGAGAAAACTAGGTAGACTGGACCGGTGGGATTTCGACATCCCCTTCATCCCCTTGCACAAGGATATTGAGACTACGAGACAAGATCATGGATTCCTCGAGAAGAGCACGAGTTTCCTGGTTATCTGCTAGCATGGCCTGAATCTGATTTTCTTCCTCAGAGAACTCTGAAGAACTGATAGAGTGGTGACTGATTTGATCACGGTGACGTTTACCCGAGGGGTTGAAGAGCAGGTGAGGAGGGGTTTGGTGATGCACTGGGGATGGTGGTGGGGCTATCAGAACTGGTTCCACAGGGTCAGGGGAAATAACAATGGTCTCATCAAAAGTGTCCTCCATTGGGTCAGAATCAGTATGCTCATCCTCACCAGAGAAGTAATATTGGAGAGGATGTGGGCATCGGTTGAGGGGATGCTCGATAATGCGACAATGTTGACAGATCGCTCCTGGAAATTTCTTATAGCTGATTTTGATTTCCGAAACCGTGTCATTGAATATAGGATTGATAACCGCAAGTAGAGGTGAACGAACATCATAGAGAAATTGAATCCGGATCACTGGGTTGTTGACACAGCCTAAGTTGCGAGGCCTAATCTGTATAATTCTCCCCATACTCTCGAAGATGGCTTCAAGGTCAGTTTTGTTCTGGATTGATTGAGGGATACGGTAGAGAGTACACCAAAAAGGCTCATAGAATAGGTCATCTGTACCTTCAGCCAGAGGGAACTCCACTTGTTTGAGAACCAGCAATAATCCTCGAAGAACCCAGGGTCTGCCATAGTTAAGAGCATTCAAGACGAACAGACTCTTGGGTTTGATGAGGAAGGTATTGATCGGTCCCTGGGTTAAGGCATAATCACAGTCCCTGAAGAACCGCGACTGGGGATACAGAAGACTCTTGATGAAGTTGAGAGAGGCTTCATATGGGTTGCACCACCGAGCAACGAAGCCTTGAGAAATCGGTTGAAGTTCCGGTTTAGTAGAAGGTTTGTCGAACCTAATGGATAAACGCCCTCTGGAAGAAAGAGTGGATTGGGTGGCCATTAAACGGACTAAGAAGGGTAGGAGGGAAAGATGTATGGATGAGGACCAGGATGGACTGATGTTTGACCGGCGGAGATTAAATAGTAGAGAGGATGAGGAGCGAGACAAGCCATAAAAGACGAAGGCCAAGAAACTCCAAGAAACCATGATTCAAATGCATGCAAGGGGATTGGGGGGATGTCACCACCCGGACAGTCTACTCTCGAGCTCCGGTGACGACGACTCCCATTCTAGAGAGAGAAAGACGACGCGGAGAGAAGAAGAGAAGACGCTAGAGAGAGAAAGAGAGAGAAAGAGAGAGAAGCAGGAAGAGTATAAAGAAAGACAAAAAGTGAGAGAGATGATTACCTGGATGAAAAGCACAGATGTGATGGTTGCGTATTCGAGGGGAGTGAAACTGCCGATCTGTCTTAACTTCGAGAAGAGGAACCGCCAATCGTCTTTACTGTAGCCCTCGGGAACAAAAGACGAGTGAATCTTCGGGAAGATTTTCGGCTTCTCCGATAGGGGATAACTACCGGTGCTTTGAATGAGGAGAGAGGCAGCCGAGAGGAGTAAAGGTGCTGGTTCCCTAGGTATTACTCAGCTCGTAGCAAGGTTGGCGTGTACCCCTGGAAGTAATTGCGCCGCCGGGGAAGTTGT
>BEHA01050166.1:369522-382094 GCA_002897215.1 Eschscholzia californica subsp. californica
CTTCAATGCGACTGCTTATGCCCTTGGGAATGGCAAAGCACTGCATTTGGTATCGGGGAACAGCCGCAGCTATCGTATTGATAACAATAGCGCGGCCAGCTGGAGAGAGGAGGGAAGTCTGCCATTTAGAGAGTTTTGATTGGATCTGAGAAAGAAGGGAAGAAAACAACTTCCTTTTGTTCGATCCGATGAAAAGATGGGTGCCAAGGTATTTATCCAAATTAGAAGATTGACGGACCTTGAAATCACGGATGATCATCCTTCTGAACTTCGGGTGGGTGTTTTTAGAGAAGAAGATGGTGGACTTAGAGTAGTTGATCATCTGACCAGAGGCATTGCAGAAGGTATTCAGAATATTTTTGAGGGAGGTGATGTTGTCTAGAGAGTTCCGACCAAAGATGATGCAGTCGTCCGCAAAGAGGAGATGTTTAATTGTGATGTCGGATTTAGGAATCGGGAAGCCCTGAAAGGGAGCGGAATTATTGGTGGATTCTAGAAGGCGACTAAGACCTTCCATGGCAATGGTGAATAGAAACGGAGACAAGGGGTCACCTTGCCGGATACCCCTACTGACATTAAAAGTAGGGCCGGGACGGCCATTAATAAGAACAGCCATGGATGAAGTGGATATGCAGGCGTGGACCAGACTAATCCATTTGGAATTAAAGCCCAACCGGCCCATCACCGCTTCTAAGAAATTCCATTCGATTCGATCAAAGGCCTTAGACATGTCCAACTTAAGCGCGAAATAACTCTTCGAACCTTTGTTGAGTTTAAACGAATGGACCACTTCTTGGCTGATGATGATGTTATCCGTAATCTGCCTCCCCGGCACATACGCAGCCTGAAAGGGCGAAATGATATCCGGAAGCACCATCTTAAGACGATTGGCCATGATCTTAGTAATGGTTTTGTAAGTAGTGTTCATAAGGCTGATTGGACGGTAATCCGCCGTCGTCTGCGGAGTTTTAGTCTTGGGAATGAGGCAGATGTGGGTATGATTGACTTGTTCAGGGAGAGTAGAGAGGGTGAAAAAGTCCGTAACAAGCTGAATCACGTCGGTTTTCACCGTATCCCAATTGGTTTGATAGAAAAGAGGGGGAAAACCATCCGGACCAGGAGCCGAATCCGCCTTTAGAGAACAGATGGAGGCGTGACTTTCCTGCTCCGAAGGAATACACGAAAGGGCCAGGTTAGACGAGTCGGATATATGACAAGGGAAGAGATCCAGTAAGTCCTCAGAGATGATCGATCCCGAAGAGGTGGAAATGCAGCCAAGATTGATAGAAAATAAGTTAGCAATATCCAACGCTCCCTGAATCCAAGCTCCATTATTGTCTTTGATAGCCGTAATACAATTCTTTCTGTTCCGGTTGATAGCCTTAGCATGAAAGAATTTGGTGTTTTGATCCCCCAACATAATATTGTCATTCCTGGATTTCTCCTTCCACAGACTTTCCAGCTGATTATAGGCCTCCTCCAGGAGAAGAGATAACTGGTAAGCCCTGTTACCACATTCATCCTGTTGGAGAGCCTCAGTAAGACTCCTGATTCTAGAGTCAATGTTGCCAAAAACCTGTTTATTCCATTTGGCTAGGTTAATAGCTAAATGGTTCAGTTTGGGTTGGATAGAAAGCTGGTTAGCCGGCCAGTGCGATCTGATAAAATCACCACATTCCGGATGAGACATCCAAGTCCTAATGAACTTGAACGGGCGTTTGCCAAGATGAGCCAAAGCAGAAGTGGTGAGCAGGATAGGGATGTGGTCCGAACCCACTCCTGGTAGATGAGTAACCAGGGTAGCTGGGAAGTCCATCAGCCAAGAGTGGTTAGTGAGGGCCCGGTCTAGTCTCTCTTTAATAAGAGTCCCTTTATATTGTTTATTAGTCCAAGTGTAAGGGGTGCCCTTATAACCCGCATCCTTAAGGCCCAAACTGTTAATCTTCAAATTGATCTTGGACACGAGGCTAGAAATCGCATTACTACCACCCTCCTTATCAGACGGGTGAAGTATGGTATTGAGGTCACCGATGACAACCCAAGGGGAATTAGGGTCAATGTTAAGCGAACTAAGAGTGTTCCAGGGTGTCATTCTAGTGTTTCTATACGGGCTCCCATAGAAGCCCGTGAGCACAAAGCTATTACCAATATCGATGTGAGAACATTTGATGTGGATCATGTGGTCATCCGAATACAAAATCTCAGTAACAAAGTCTCGGGTCCAGTATAGCACGAGACCCCCAGCTTTGTTTTTCGGATCCACCACATGAAGGTTATAGTTGGAGTAAAACTTGAGCACCTGATTAAGGGACTTAGTGGTGCCTTTAGTCTCCGAGAGAAAGATGAAGTCAGGTCTATGTTGTTTAATGAGGCCAAAGAGGTGCTTACGATTCAAATACTGACCACACCCACGAATGTTCCAGGCCAAGATGGATAAGTCCGGGTTAGGGGGGTCCATGACTAATCCTAAGGGCACTCCCGAAACAGAGGGAGAAAAACCGAGGGCCACTACCCGCGAAACAGATCAGACCACAATAAACACCAAACTAAGCCCGAAAGACCACAAGATAAACCACGCTGAAAGAAGAAAGACTAAAACTAGCCTAGCAGAAAGCAAAATAGAGAGAGACAGAACACAAATACAACGAAATTAACTTAACTAAACATAAACAGAACTAGAACAAGCAGATTAAAACTGACGAAACAGTCCAACCAACTACAAAATACAACCAAGCCCTCGAACGAACCAGAGGGCCAACTGACACCGGTACTAACTGCCAAAATGCCAAAAAGGAGGCCTCCACCCTAGAGTCTGAGTCGACTCAGAGCTTAGGCCTCAGCTAGACCTTAGGAACCCAAGGCGAGCTCTTTGGCAGAAAGTACCAGCCAGGAGGAACAAAAAGAACAACAAACAGGAACAGAAACAAAAAGATAACAAACTAAAACCAAAAAAACCACGAACACTAAAAGAGAAAACTAGGTAGACTGGACCGGTGGGATTTCGACATCCCCTTCATCCCCTTGCACAAGGATATTGAGACTACGAGACAAGATCATGAATTCCTCAAGAAGAGCACGAGTTTCCTGGTTATCTGCTAGCATGGCCTGAATCTGGTTTTCTTCCTCAGAGAACTCTGAAGAACTGATAGAGTGGTGACTGATTTGATCACGATGACGTTTACCCGAGGGGTTGAAGAGCAGGTGAGGAGGGGTTTGGTGATGCACTGGGGATGGTGGTGGGGCTATCAGAACTGGTTCCACAGGGTCAGGGGAAATAACAATCGTCTCATCAAAAGTGTCCTCCATTGGATCAGAATCAGTATGCTCATCCTCACCAGAGAAGTAATATTGGAGAGGGTGTGGACATCGGTTGAGGGGATGCTCGATAATGCGACAATGTTGACAGATCGCTCCTGGAAACTTCTTATAGCTGATTTTGATTTCCGAAACCGTGTCATTGAATATAGGATTGATAACCGCAAGCAGAGGTGAACGAACATCATAGAGAAATTGAATCCGGATCACTGGGTTGTTAACACAGCCTAAGTTGCGAGGCCTAATCTGAATAATTCTCCCCATACTCTCGAAGATGGCTTCAAGGTCAGTTTTGTTCTGGATTGATTGAGGGATACGGTAGAGAGTACACCAAAAAGGCTCATAGAATAGGTCATCAGTACCTTCAGCCAGAGGGAACTCCACTTGTTTGAGAACCAGCAATAATCCTCGAAGAACCCAGGGTCTGCCATAGTTAAGAGCATTCAAGACGAACAGACTCTTGGGTTTGATGAGGAAGGTATTGATCGGTCCCTGGGTTAAGGCATAATCACAGTCCCTGAAGAACCGCGACTGAGGATATAGGAGGCTCTTGATGAAGTTGAGGGAGGCTTCATATGGGTTGCACCACCGAGCAACGAAGCCTTGGGAAATCGGTTGAAGTTCCGGTTTAGTAGAAGGTTTGTCGAACCTAATGGATAAACGCCCTCTGGAGGAGAGAGTGGATTGGGTGGCCATTAAACGGACTAAGAAGGATAGGAGGGAAAAAAGTATGGGTGAGGACCAGGATGGACTGAAGTATGACCGGCGGAGATTAAATAGTAGAGAGGAAGAGGAGCGAGACAAGCCATAAAAGACGAAGGCCAAGAAACTCCAAGAAACCATGATTCAAATGCATGCAAGGGGATTGGGGGGATGTCACCACCCGGACAGTCTACTCTCGAGCTCCGGTGACGACGACTCCCATTCTTGAGAGAGAAAGACGACGCAGAGAGAAGAAGAGAAGACGCTAGAGAGAGAAAGAGAGAGAAAGAGAGAGAAGCAGGAAGAGTATAAAGAAAGACAAAAGGTGAGAGAGATGATTACCTGGATGAAAAGCACAGATGTGATGGTTGCGTATTCGAGGGGAGTGAAACTGCCGATCTGTCTTAACTTCGAGAAGAGGAACCGCCAATCGTCTTTACTGTAGCCCTCGGGAACAAAAGACGAGTGAATCTTCGGGAAGATTTTCGGCTTCGCCGATAGGGGATAACTACCGGTGCTTTGAATGATGAGAGAGGCAGCCGAGAGGAGTAAAGTTGCTGTTTCCCTAGGTATTACTCAGCTCGTAGCAAGGTTGGCGTGTACCACTGGAAGTAATTGCGCCGCCGGGGAAGTTGTTAGGAAGATGAAAAGGAGGGAGAGAAAAACCCTAGCTGACGTCACTCGAGACACTCTCTCTCCTCAAAAAATCCTTTCTTGCAGGAAGTTGATCCTTCAATCCTTCCATCCAAATTCAACACTTCTACAAGCTCTTTTCTTTATGGTATTAAATATGATCAACTACTTTCACCATCCACCCAACCAAGATATATAAGGTTTTATTATAGTGATAGTGATTAGTGGCCTGCCTTAATATCCATGTGACCACTAAAGGTTTATGTATCCTGTGTGTCCTCTAATGTGGGTTTTGTGAGCCTAACACATATGTCTCCTCATGTGTGGTGTTTTTTCGACGTAGCACGTGTTTTTTTTTTCTGTTCGAGTGATGTGGAGCACGTGTGTCTTTTAAGCCTATCACTTGTAAGCCTAGCTTTGATGACATGTTAAGTTTGTCGTCATCAAACTCAAAACTAATTGTTAATGAGTGGAGAAGACCTACACATTATATTTTGTCAGATACCCTTTCTACCATCATGTGAGACTATTCTCACATTATTTAGTTTTGTGGCAATTTGGTCGTGATATTGAACTGATCATAATACACACTTGGAATGGCACAAAATAATAAAATTCTTGAGAACGACAATATATAACCTAGCCATACTGATCTTATACGAGAAGACTTCTATGTATGTAATATATTATTTAAGTGGGTAGTGTGTACTATGAAAATGCTCTTAATACTGTATTGAGTTTTGGTTTTCAATCTCACACAACCGACATATACGAAGTAGCAAATAATATACAAACAAAAGTTAAAACCGTGTAAATCACTAAATCAGTATTTGGTGTAGTAGTTGGACATTCATTTCATCATTTACAGATCCAAGTTCAATTCTAGTGGTAAAGAAAATCGGTGAGTTATAAATCTTAAGATAAATTTGAGAAGGTTTAATCCCTTTTAGTACACCATTACAAAAGAAGAATTAACAACCTAAGGTATCTAATATTCAGTAGGTTTTAGTCAAATTGTTAGAAGACCTAATATTTTGCCAATCATAAGGAACATCAAAATACTGTTGGGCTCAAATTTGCCAGACAACAAGAATCAAGTGTACCCATTTAAAGCAATACTAGGGCTTCTCTAAGACTAACAAGTCATTCGCAATGCCACTCTAACTGCCATTGTAAACTACCTAACAAATTAGCAATATTCTCTCATTCACACTTTTGGAGCCTCAAACATAAATTTCATTACCTCTTCCTCTTTTAGATGGAAACTTAATTTTTAATACGTAAAAAATCAACTTTTAAGATTGACAAACCAACATCATGCCTTGTTTGTTAAATATGTATTTATTGGTTTGTCGATTATATAATATATGAATCAAATATCTAAATTGCAAAATCAAATTAGTATTATTTACTTATCAGAGTTAGCTTGTTTCAAAAGTACTTTTGGTGGTGAAAAATGACAACTTTAATCACAGGTTATTATACGTTCAGTTGAACCGGTTATACAAGTAAAAAACTTTTTAAGGCTTCTTATGCTAAAAATTCATAAATATCAAATCTATCAACAATAATAAACTTTAGCTTATAATTAGTTTGTATATTTTTCTTAAAGGACTGACTTATTAAGTCACTTCATGCCTATTACTCACTCTCAGGGGCGGACCCACGTTGGGGCCTATGGGGTCACGTGCCCCCACGGCCCCGAGTCAGGAAATAATTGTAGTTTCAAATATTCCAAGCTTTATCCTTCAAAATAATTTAATCGTGCTACTTTATCAAGAAACAATGTTTGGCTCGCTGGAAGCCTACCTAATCATGTGCGGGAGAGGTCATGGTATCGAATCCCATGCCGGTCCCTTCCCCTTTATTTTTCCGTGATAATTGATTTTGGGTGATTTCAAAGGCACCCCTTTAAAGTGCCTCCTACGGCCCATCAAGGGCAAACTTTAGAAGCCAAGGTACGAATGAATGGCGCCAATAACACTTCGGCAACGCCTTCAAAAATACCTATTTACTTTTGCCCCTATGCTTTACTGATCGGATTTTCCTTTGCTAGAATTCATCTAATCTCTAGCAAAATTATTTGAGTCCCCATATTACCATATGTCCTCTTCATCTTTCACTTTTATGTATATTTTTTTTTGGAGTAGTCTATTTTAATTCATTAATATCTCTCTTCTCCTCCTTTAATCTTTACAAAATATGGGTTGTGAGGATTTTTAAAGAAGAGAGTCCTCTTATTAACATATAATTCGTACATATTTATTTTTATATAATTGAACACTAATTATATATATTTAGATTTCGTAACCTAATTAGTTAAGAGCGTTCTTATGACATACATGGAATCATTAGTTTGAATGACACATATTTTTTTAATAAGTTACTTATAACTAATTTTTAGTAATACTCGACAATTTGCCATTGGTGATGGTATTTGTTGTGTTTACTATTTTGTATAATCAAATGTGCCCCCACATAGGAAATTTCCTGGGTCCGCCACTGCTCACTCTTACTTTTTTTGCTTCTTAATTATTTTAAAACCCTTGGATTACAATAGTAACCACACAGAGAGATCCATGAGGCCTATATATATAGCTACCTTCTTATCAATTCAATATAAATTCTACCAAAGACTAACAAAACTTCTCAAACCCTCAATCTTATCTCTTTCTTAATTCTATCAAAACTTCCATTTCCTTTGAGGTTCTTCTCTATAATGGGTTCTATCCGTATTGAAAATGGGGTTAAAGGAAACCTTGTTTACGACGTAAAATTATCATCTGTTGGACCAGCAAATGTGACTAAAAGTGGTACAATTTATGAACCAACTAACAAAGATTTGATCATGAAACTACATTACCTCAGAGGTTTATATTTCTTTGAGAAAAAGGCGATTGAAGGGCTTACGATCTTCGATATTAAGAAATCAATGTTTGAATGGTTAGATCACTTTATCATTAACTGTGGAAGGTTTAGAAGATCAGAGGAAACAGGTCAACCATACATTAAGTGTAATGATGGTGGTGTAAGAATAATAGAAGCTCGGTGTAAGAAAACAGTAGATGAATGGTTAGAGATGAAGGATTATTCTCTTGATAAACTTCTTGTTTCTAATGAAGTTCTTGGGCCTGATTTAGATTTTTCTCCTTTGGTTTTTATTCAGGTAATTTTTCTTTAGTTTCTGCAATTTATTTCGATCTAGCATTGCTATACCATACTCTAATGTCGGCCCATGAAATTGTTTTTTGTGTCATTTGAATTTATTAGTCGTTTAACTTTTTATGTTGAGGGTTGATTTCATGTTTCTAGTTTAGCCCAAAATGGTAGGATTTGACCTTAAATGTCGACTAATTGTCAGAGTTAAGTAAACATTTTTACATAGTTTATTTGTTGTTCTTCTTCACCTTCACGATGTCGATGTGACATAAAACCAAGTGCATTCTATGGTCGTTAATTCTGAAAATTGCATAGAATAAGGGGATAATTGACCACATGCATGTAAAGATTGTGATCTCATATTTTTAATTCAACATTTTGGAGAACTTCTTGCATCTAATTTTTTTTTTATCTCAGCCTCCAAACTCACAGAGCCTAATAGTTTAATACACTCTTTAAATCGTTTGCATAGTGTGTAATCTATCTATTTACCTCTTCTCTAAATACATGGCCAGCAATTGTCTGGTATACTCAACTACATGTAGAACATCCATGTCCCAAAATCATCAATTGTCATTTAATTATTTGGATGATCCATCAAATCAGCTATTAACTCCCAATAAAGATATCCATGTTCCTATCCTTTCTTCACCAAGTTTGAGAAACAAAAACTTTAGGTACCACCACATAAGGGGTAAGTGGAGTAGGACATTGGTAGATTCTTGAGGTGCTGTATTATTCAATTAGGATATTATGTCTGTTGACATTTGTAGACTTGCCAATCACATGAAAATTGGTGTTGTTTTTGGAGTTGTTAGTGTATATTTGGAGAAAGAAATGTCTCTGTCAAAATGTGTGATTACCTTAGTACACATTTTAGCAAATTAAGAAAGCTAATGATGATTAATAATGGTGATGGTACTAGGTACAAAAGCAAAGGTAATGGTAATACTAATATATTATGGCCGCGACTTTGGGGCATAAAGAAAAGTATCTAAGGAATAAAGACTTAGTCAATTAAGATTGACTTAGAAGACATATTTATGTTTTGGCTCAAAATTTTACTAAGTTGTATATTGCCCCCTAATCTTCATCTTCATCCTTACCTCACCTCAACCCTAAAACCTCCAACTACCACAACTTCCGGCTACCGTCACCATCACCATGTCACCTTCATCTTTCTCCTCCTCTCTCTCTCTCCATTCTTCTTCCTCTTCCTCTCTTTCTTGATTAATTAAGGTTAACTGAACAAAAACTCATAAGAGAGAAATAGAAATCTTGATTCTTCTCCTCTATCAACTCTCTTACCTAAAACTAAAACCCCAATCTTTGATTGTCAACCTGAGGACTTCTACAATATTAGACTCAATCACCCTTCTCGCCAAACCAGATTTTCTCCTCGTTTCTTATTCATAGAAGGATCAAGGCTAGAGAGGGAGAATTAGGTTTTGTTTTTATGTCCGGTTGCACCTATTATCATCTGCGTTATGATTAACAACAATATCAGCGGCAAAGAGATAATGTCTTCATCTCCTGCACACCCTCACTTACCAGGTTTGAAAACCTATTTCAAAACCTATCCCTATAGTTGCTTTCATCATAACAATAACAAATCCATAACTCACCTAATAGATGAATTATTTCTTACAACCCCTTATATTGTTTAATTGATACCAAAATATTAACTGTGGTTACCTAATTTAATTTTTTGGTAGTTCAACAAAAACAAAAAAAATTTAATTTCTTAGCAGTGATGGTAACAGGGGCTTTTGGTGATTGAAAGGTGTGGTTGAGGTTAGGTGAAGATGATGATTAGGGGGTAAGAGACAACTTAGAAGATTTTTGGATCAAAAAATAAGTATGTGTTTTAAGTCAATCTTGATTGACTAAGTCTTTATTCCCTAGAGACTTTTTGTTATGCCCCAAAGCCGCGGCCTATATTATAATGATATATTATGATTAGATAAAAATAAATATTGTGTTATTATAGACTTTCATGCCTATACATCAGCTTTAAAGTATATGGTTTTTATGGTCAAATGTCTTCAATGATGATAGTTACTAGGCTTACTGAATTCATGTATTTATTCATGACGTATCCATATCATATTGGATGTAATGACTCTTGGAGTCCACGTAAAAAAGATTCATACAATAATAAGGATCAGTTCTCTTTTGCCCCATAATTTGTCACTAATTAGCTATTTTTTCCATTTAAGTGTTTTTTTTTTGGAAGTCCATTTTTATGTAAAACAAATTTCATTTTAGTCTCTCGAGCAAAACATATATCATTTTTATGTAAAACTACTCTTATGCATTTTTGAAAATTATTTTTTTCTTCCTTTATACATATCATCCCATCTTTTTAATTTCATTCTCTACTTCCTCCACTTCATCTCTCCCCATCTCCACATCGCTACTTCTCTTTCACTAAGGTCGCCCGCAGAAGGTTGTCAGCCGACAACTTAGGAGACCTTAAAATAAAACAAACAAAATAAAATTCTTGTTCTTCTCCCACACCACCGCCACTTTTCTCTCTCTCTCCTCTCTCACTGTTATGACGAAGGGAAGAATTTCCTCCGCCAAAAATCCCATTTGTCTGAGACGAAAAAGACATCAAGGAGGGGTTCATACCTTCAATATAAAGGGTTACATGTCGGCCACGAGACCCTTGATCAAGGGTCTGAAACCCACGAAGAGAGTATCATCAGAAACTCTCCATGAGGTCTCATTCGTCTCAAACGAAAAAGATTCCGGCGAATGAAACCCTTCCTTTGCCGAAATAGTGGTGGGGACATTTAAGATTTTTCTACCCAAATCATAGAGACTTTTTGGGATGTCCCAGACCCCCAACCTTACTTATATACTTATATCATTGAAGTTTGGTATTCGTTTTATAGTATTTTGATGCTAGAATTGCTTAGCTCCCTGGTTTCCCTCATTTAGGTTCATATGTTGTTGGCTCCAATTTTCTTTCCATTTATGCCTCCACTAAGGAATTCTAACTCTCTAGTCAGTACTGACAACTGACTACCATCCCTTGACCATTGTGTTTAATCAGCTTACCAGATTCAGATGTGGAGGAATGTCAATAGGGCTCAGTTGGGCCCATGTCCTTGGAGATGCTTTCTCAGCTTCATATTTCATCAACATATGGGGTCAAGTCATTACCAATCCTCATCTTCCATTCATCATACCAACACCAAAACCAGATACCCAGATACTCAAGAACCCACCTTCATTTGAATCCGAACCGCTTTCAATAAAACGGGTCGACCCGGTTGCTGACTACTGGGTAACTGCCAATACCTGTAAAATGACTACATTTTCCTTCCAAATCACTCATACACAACTGAACAACATACTCTCAAAGATCAATGGTGAATCTCAGAGTTATCAAATTCCATCTTTCGAAGCACTCTCGGCTATATTTTGGTCATGTTTAGCTAAAATCAGAACAGAATCAGAACCACGGGTCGTCACAATTTGCAGAAAAGGTTCAAAAAACTCGTCTTCTGGAAACAATCAGATAATAGGCATAGTAAAAACAGATTTTTCAACCGTAAACGTTGTTCCAGGAGAACTGGCCTTGTTGATATTAAACAGGGTGGTGAATGAAGAAAGTCAGATTGAAGATACGATAGAGAGAAACAAGTTATCAGACTTTATAGTTTACGGGTCGAATTTGACTATAGTGGATTTGGAAGAAACTGAGTTTTATGGGTTAATGTTGAAAGGATATAAACCCATTTTCGTCAATTATACGATGGGCGGAGTCGGGGATGAAGGGGTGGTGTTAGTAATTCCTGGTCCAAGTAAAGGAAGAATAGTGACTGTAGTCCTGCCTGAAAATCAACTCTTGAAGTTGAGAACTGTACTTGAAAAAGAATGGTGTATTGTTTGAGTCTGAGGAGGAGCTCACTAAATGTATTGTTTACAACTATTAGGTTAAATGCCTGGTTGACATTTCTTTGTATTAGTAAGACAACTAAAAATAAGATATTTGGTTTCGTATAAGAATACGTATAACTTAGACTAATAGGATACGTTACATAAGGAGGATCGAAAATATGAGATCCGGCGGTCAAGATAAGTTGCAAAAATAATATACGTGTATGTACGTGACGGATCGAGAAGGCGAGATCCGACGATCAAGAAGAATTCAGAATATTGAAGATATTTGAAGATATATTGAAGATATTTGAAGATATGTGAAGATCTAGAATATTCAGTTTCATATATTATAATATTTCTTGTAATATATCTAATAAGTTGAAAAATGTTCAATCCAATGTAATAATGCTAGACCTTCAATCAACTTTTTTTTTTTTTTTTAAATAGAGCATACTATTCAACAGTAGATATTTTTTTCTAGCTTTTCTTGTGATTCCTTTACTAGAAACCTTCACTCATGTTTAATCTTGCAATCCAAAAATTAAAACACTGTCACGATTCTGTTCTTTTTCGTCAAAAGTGAAATAACAGATATTAGTAAAGAAAAAAGAGACACTCGACCCTATCTGGCTATCTAAGCCTTCTTACACCCAAGGTCTATGCTGTCCAGAAGAACTTTTAGTTATATACACAAAATCTCAAAATAATTCTTCAAATATGGGTTGTGCTTTAGATTGAGCCAGCCATCCCCCAAGTTCCAAAGGTTTTCCAATAGTGTTATTGGCACCTTCGCCGCTCTTTTGGTTTGGTAAATCTAGTTTGACCAATTTGGTTAGGGGCGCTCCTGAATCAATGGACTCAACCTGAAT
>BEHA01050166.1:399376-421993 GCA_002897215.1 Eschscholzia californica subsp. californica
TCCCCTTCCGC
This sequence comes from Eschscholzia californica subsp. californica, assembly GCA_002897215.1. Classification (NCBI taxonomy): domain Eukaryota; kingdom Viridiplantae; phylum Streptophyta; class Magnoliopsida; order Ranunculales; family Papaveraceae; genus Eschscholzia; species Eschscholzia californica. Next base: position 399,388 of record BEHA01050166.1, read on the forward strand.
CGCCACCATTTCGGTTATTGAATTCGGACCTGTTGTTGGAATCAACCCAACCATAACCTCTTCCTGAATTGCCGTAATTACCACCACGCCCTCTTGCCCCTTCATTTCTGAATCCATTACCACTTCCTCTCCCAGGAGGATATCTACCTCTGTTACTCCCTGTAGAAGAACGGATCAAGCACCCTTTTCATTTCAAAGAAACTAAAGGAAGAAAAGGATAAAGCTGTTTTGTACTCTTTCCGAAAAAGGAGAAAATATGGCAGTAAGCAGATTATGGCTACTGTAAAAATAAACGGCTATCCTTTTTCACTGAAGACAAATAGGAACTTGCTCAAGTAAGCAAAGAAGAATAAATATCAATGGAAGTAAACTCCGTGGTAATTCAAACTTGCCTCGAGAGCTAGAAGCTCGTTTGCCCTCAACATATGCCTGACGACCACCAATTGTAATGGGGGAAGCCTGAAAAAAAAATCATATATGAGTTGAGCAGGATATTATCAGTAGTAGTGAAAGTAGGTCAGCAATTCAAGCTAAAATCCAGTTGAAAAATGGACACTCGACTTACTGAGAGATTAGCATTAGAATGTTAAATCCTTTTGCCCTTATGATCAAAGTTAACTAATAGGTCTATAATTATACATGGACTACCTTCACTTGAACGCTTAAGTTGCATATTGTGTAAGTGATTTACCACATTAATCTTGCTTCATGTCTACCTACCCAAAGGAAATCGCTACTTCATGACAGAGACCACAGGAGTCCAAGAGTCCAACATATTGGAGAGTCGAGATAAAGAAATCTAAGAGCCTTCAACAAGTCATTGTTTTAGACTCTTAGCCAACAACATTATTACTAATTCACTATTATACGCAACGAGATTGTGTGAACAAAACAACGATTATTTCCATTTCTCTAAACAGGATTTTATTGTATTCATAATCACAGGAAACATAAACTTCTCTGTAGATGAATGAAGTTCTTGGCTTTGATTGCCCATACAGGTCAAGAAGATAATTGTTCAGATACAATGAAGCTGCTTCTTTCAGTGGATTGATCATATTCCGATGTGTGAATCAACACTATTCTGACTACAACAAGTAGTAGTATACTACTTCTCTACAAATTACCCTACTTTTAGACAAGCAGAGTTAGATATGATTTAGACTAAAGAAGTAACTTTCCAAGTCCGCAATGAACGAAGAGAACAAGGGACAAAAATAAAGGGAAATTATGATAGCAAGACAATATACCGCTATTGCACCTTGCACAGCACTTGCTGTCTCAAACTCCACAAAACCGAAGCAGAATCCTTGTTGCTGGAAAATAAGGATACATAGATTTTCTATTAACAAGGGGAAAAACCAATAAAGAAATTAACACATGAAGAAAACAAAATGAAAAATCCAATCAAGAAACCTTATTGCTTCTAACTTGAATGCCACCACTCTTGATAGGTCCAAACGTCTTGAACTCTTCCTCTAGTTGGGAAGGAGTTGCATTTATCGGAAGATTCTTTATGTAAATAGAGTGACCATCAGCTGGCACATGCAAAAAGAGGTCAATGAACCAACAAGACAACAGTAGTAGACAAACCCAAGACAAAAATAATTATGCCGCAACCAAACCTTCTGCTTCTGCTGCACTGCCATTCTCTGCGGCATTTGAACCCAAAGCAGGTGTCTCAGTTGTTGGAACTGGTGTTGGTACAGAGGGAACCTGAACATCGTTATTTTCAGTTGCGGGTCTTTCAGGAATAGCCTTAGGAATGGGTTTGGGTAATGGACTTTCCTTCATCACCTTCACCTGCAATAATAAATAAGTGTTTCATTATGCTCAAAGACAATGTATGTGTATGAAGACAAAAGTATCAACTTGGTATTCAAACAATCCTCAAACAATAGCCACATGGTGTAATATGCATCACTGATTAATTAAACAAACAGTACATGACTACAAATGATATGCACAAATAGAAGATTGGAGTGAAATGGGCAACACTTACGATAGAAGCATACGACTTCTTAGGAGTATCTTCCAGTTCCAGGGGAAAGGAGTTGGACTCCGATACAAACTGCAGATCTTCCTGAACTTCACGAACAACCACAGTAACTGGTGCTTTCTCCTCCACAACTGCACGATCTCCATTCTCTAATGGGACATTTAACTTTTCAACATTAGCTTCTTCTTTTGGCAATTGAGGTGGATGCTCAAAAGCCCGAGGCTCTTGTGGTGCAGCAGGTTCTGTAAATAACCCAGTAATAAATCAGAACAAGAAAAGGAAAACAAAACGACAAATCAGAGCTAAAAAACAAGCGAACATATTAACACTTATATACCCTGAATTGGAGTTGGAACGGCAACAAAACCATTAGACAGACTCCCGTTTACACCATGATGTTCGACCTCTTCGACATATCTAAAAATGTCGTTCAAAACAAAGTAGCCTTTCTCTTGAGGAGCAAGAAAGAAACTCTGGGTAAAATTTCGTTTCACATTGTCTTTAACAGTCAAATGGCCAGTGACAAGTACGATAACTCCACCATCTACCGAATCTTGGGTATCCACCGTCTTTATCTCTGCCTCACATTCCGTATAACCAAGAGAGAGTATCTTCTCATTGATAGCCTGTTTCACAACATAACACTCAACAATAAAACAAAATTCCAAATAACCCCACTTAGTTGTCTCAGTCTCTCAGATGGTATCACAGGCGCTGACGACTCATCTCTAAGGGTGGGGGCTTGGTGTTTCAGGGGAATGTTATAGTGTCACATCGCATGTGAGGACATCCGGAGCATAGGCTACAGGTGCGTGCTCAAGTATAATGAGCGTCGCCTTCCGGGTGGGCCCATGGAAAACCCTGCACCCATTGGGTTTGTGCCCGAGTGTCAGGATATCGATAGCTGCTAAGGTTTGGGGAATTACATATGGTTCTTTCAAAGTCCGAGAGATATTCTCGACCCATTAATTATCATGTCTAAATCAAATTATTTTCAACTACTAACTTAAAAAACTTACTTGTTTGGTAGTAACAAAACTCATGCAACCATTGGGCTCAGGACGTCCAAACTTGCTAATGTCCTGGTAAAAGTGATAAACCATGCCTGGATTTTGATGCAATATGAGATAGTATTGATGGACAAAAGCATTCCCAACCTAAGAAAAGAAATAGAACAATAAATTTGAGTTCTTTTACAAACTAAAAAGTAAATGAAAACAACAAAAGATTGAAAAAGAAGAAGGTAGCAGAGCTAATTTTAAACCCAATTTCTTACAATTTGGGAAGGAGAGCATCCTCCATAAGTAGGTTGCTGTGTCGACCCCATTGTTAATCAAACAAGCTCCAAAAGCAGTTCTCTGATTCAATATATTTGAAAGAGAAGTTGAATTAAAACACGTAAATGAAATCAATCTCAGATAAACTTATACAAGTGTAACCCTAGATACTGAAAAACTATGGAAATGTGGAGATCACTGAGAAAAACAAGTTCCACAAAAAAGGATAAACAAACAAAAGGAGTGATGAATTTTTAGAGAGATAGAGAGAGGGATGGCGAGAGATCTACAGATCGGAGGATTAAGAGAGAATTTGATCCATGAAAATCGTACCTGGTTTTGTTATTTGATCGAAGAGATTTGTTGTAGATGAAGAAGAACAGACCTCTTCTCACCCCAAACTCTCTTCGTTCTTTTAGGGTTTTGTTTTCGGATTGTATTGGTGCGGCGCATAGGGATGCAAAATCCGGCCCGAATTGCAAATTGTGGATCGGATTATCATTCGGGTAAAATGGTGGATTTGACCCTAAATGCTTATCCAATCTCCCCCTTCCTAGTGAGTCAAACCAGAATTTTCATTGGGAGATTTGCGGTTTGGACTCCCTTTCATATAATTGACTTGCTGTTTGGACTCCCTTTTTCCAGTGTTGCAATTTGGACTCCCTTTTGACGGAATCAACCGGGAATATTCCGTCTCTAATGTTATATTTTAGAAAATTTCCACTTTACCCTTTTGTAATCAATATTGAAATTTGGACCCCTGTTTATTTAACTAACTAATATAAACTTCACCATTGTCAACATATCTATCTTCTTCAACGGCTTCAATTTTGATTACCAAGTGATCTATAAACCACAATCAGTGAACACTCCTTAAACCCCTCTCTATTATAATCAGTTTTTTCTCTCTCTACCTTAATCTTGATGCCTTGTAATTGTCTATTCATGTTTGGGATTCGTATCTCTAATTCTTAGTGAAATCTTTCTTCCTAGGTTTATGATAGATTCCACACTTTGACGAAGGATCCATTTAGTTCAATCTTTCTCTGTTTGCTGCCTTGACTGGGTCAATGTGTTTTAATGAGTCAACTTCCCAAATTTTGATCCTCTGAAAACCCTTTTCTATCAATTTCCTCTCTCTAGAATAATTATGTTACTTCAATTAGTATGTGAGTTATGTTATTTCAATTAGTATCTGAGTCATGCCTCTACTTAATCAGTTGAGGAAAGAGAACAATAAAATCCTTAACTGTTGGAATTTAACAACTCAAAATTACTTGAATTTTGATTTGAATTAGAAAATTCAATTTTCAGAGCTCAAATGGGAGAATTAAGTAATGAATTACAATCTCTTAATGAAATCATCCATTAATTGAATGTAAACAATATGGGTATTGAAACAACTGATCTTCTTCATCAAGATATTTTTCAGAACAGTAATATGAACGATGGGTTTATGACGGATCCATGGAGTTCATCACTGTATCAAAATCAACACATAATGGCTTCTGCAGTTATGTTTCAGTATTGATTAATGAATGAAAGCAAACTTCATCATCTTGATTAATGTTGTTCATCAGTGGGAAAGGACCTAACTTTGAGGAAGCAAGAAAGTTTAGATCTGAAGTATATGAGTATTTGGAAGAAGTTAATAATGGTGACTTTGAATGTAGAGAACTTTTTTGGTTTTAGGGTTCTTGATTATGTAACAAAGGTCTTGCTAGTAAGTTAAATATGGAGTCCACAACTTTATATGAATTGAAGTAATCTTTTGTTGCAAAATATGTTATTAAAGTTGATAAGGGAGTTTGTTAATACCACGAAGAAGAAGAAGAAAAGAACAAGGGTAAAACAGTCAAAAGTATTTTGAACTGTTATATTTGACATCTTTTTTTGAAAAAGAGAGTCCAAAGTGCAACACTGGAAAAAGGGGGTCCAAACAGCAAGTCAATTATAAGAAAGGGGGTCCAAACAGCAAGTCAATTATAAGAAAGGGGGTCCAAACCGCAAATCTCCCATTTTCATTCATATGTAGGAATTCAATCCAGAACATTACATGGTCTTGAGATTTTGACTCATGTGATTACAACATGAGATTTACAGAAGTAAATTATAACACGGAATTCACAAAAGTAACTTACAACATACAGGGAAAAGAGTACAACATTACAATAACTAAATGAAAAGACCCTAAAGGTCACGAAATGAAATGATCCTACAGATCACAAATGAGAAGACCCTGAAGGTCATAAACTTTATTATATTAAAATACATATATATATAATGATGAACCAAGAAGAGAAATGGAGAGTGTGCGAGTCTGTCCGACTGAAGTTGTTGAGCGAAGACAAATTATTTTTTTCTTTTCCTTTCGTATTCTCGATGTCTGTTGCCCTAGAACTGATGGTGAATTCATGAATTTTCACGATGTGAATCCATCATATCTAGTGTTGATTACCATTTATTTGGATCTCATGCCATTTGCTTGATTCATTAGTATCTTCTTAAATTGTACCCTAAAAATGATCTATCAAGAACTACATAATTTCGAACAAGGTGTTTTAAGGAGAAGATCTTAAAAAAAAACATAACACATCTTTCACAGAATTTCTTTCAACATTTGCTTGTGTTTTTTCGAAATCTGTTGGCACTCAAAAAGGTTAATTAATTCTAAAATAGGATATCCACCGTCACTAAATGGTGGATTCCGACGAAGAGAATCCCTTAACGCGTTTCTTGTTTGAGTAGGCGGTTGATGTGTCATCTCCCTTCCCGTACACTTCTATCATCAATTTTTAGAGGTCTTCGATGGGGGTGAGATTTTGGGCCGTGGCCCGGTACCCGCATACGTCCGGTGACTGAGTAGGTCAAAACCCGTCCGACCAATATATGTTTAGTGGACAAATCAAGGAATGAAAAACACATTTCGATCTGTGTTGAAATTTTACAATTTTGCGGAACTGATAGAAATGACAAAAATATTAGTTTAAGGGGATATTTACAACTATATAACTATAAAGTTGATAGATTTGTGACAAATTTGAGTTTATTAGAGGGCTTATCTAAAATAATGTCAATTAGAGTGCTAATATGCTAATAATGTCAATTTTTAGAAGTCGTCTACACCCTTGATTCACCCACGTCATTTAAGGAAATTTAGACAGACACATCTGTTTGCCATTTAGATTTCTAGACCGACACATCTGTTTCCCGCCGTACACATCTCTTCTCACTTTTCTCTATTAAAACAATGGCTTCTCAAGTTCGAGAATCTTTTTGCTTCATTTCTCGGATTTTGCTTCGTTTCTCGGATTTTGCTTCATTTCTCAGGTTAGTTTGCTTTTGTTCATCTTTGCTTCTGTTCACCTTTGATTATGTTCATCAATTTTTAATGAAATAAAAGATATCAGTCAGTTTGCTTCTGTTCATCTATTTTATTGAAATAAAAATATCTGTTTCTATTTTTTTTTGAAATCTTCCATGTGAGATGATAGAAATGAATATGTAGTAGCATTAATTTTATCCAATTTCGGCTTTGATTGTGTTTGAGGTTTGTATTTTCTCCAATTTCGGTTTTGGTTTATCTTACTGTTGTTGGTTAGACTATAGTTCATATGCTCACAAAGTGTTGGATAAAATGTCTCAAACGCTTTAAAATCCAAGTTATCTTAATATGCAATCAAGAATGTGAAGATATTCTTATTGTTTGATAAAATGTCTCAATAATTTTAGATATCAAACATGAAAAAAGTCTATATATAGTTTTTATTTTTTTGAAATCTTCTATGTGAGCATTGATTTACTGTTCATATGCAAATGGAACAACAAATTCATATTTTTACTGTCTCACCCATATCAACACAAAAGTCTCATATAAAAGTCTTTGAACTCTTCTATGTGAGCATTGATTATAATGTTTATCTTTGGAAATAGTGATGTAGAGGAATTGGCTGAGAAATACATGGATGAGATCGAAGCGGCCAAATACAAGGGTGACAGACTAAAACGGCCAAAATCGAAGCTACGGGTGTCGGAATTGGACGAAATTTTGAGGGATGGTGCGAAATAGCGTTCCGGTCATTCGTTGTCGCTTCGCCACAACAGGCCCACTTTGAGGGGAAAATTCCATCGTTTAGGGCTTCAAAACAGACTTTTACTAGTATGCAATAAAGTATGTTAGTTCAAGGGGCTAAATTCAAACCCGACTGTAGAATCAGGGTCCCAAACTCAAACCCGACTGTAAAATCAGGGGACTAATTTGAAATAATGAGGACTTACAAAATAACAAATAAATCTTGATGTGCCCTGCTTAGTATTAAAATAAAATCACTCCCTATTTAATTTTCCAAATCTCTTCGTCTACAACCTCTCAGTTCAAGTGTTCAAAGAAGCTTCTTTTTCCTCGCTCTCTCTAGATTTTCTCTAAAAATTAGGCAACAAAATTCTCGAAGAAGGCGAAGTTATGATTCAGTGAAGAAAGAGGAAGAATTTCGTTGAAGAAATTAGAAGAAAATTTAAAGAAGAAACCTAACAGTGAAGAAGACTAAGTTTCAATCGGGGTATGACTTTCAATTCTTATGAGTTAGGGTTTACAAAACCTTTGGAATGACTGAAATCCAGACCGAATCTTTACGAAATCATATTATTCATCTCAATTTTCTTCTTTTGAAAAAAAAAAACTGTGAGAAACTCAGAATCAACTAGGGTTTCGAAACCCTAGTCTCTTTTTCGAGATTTCGTGCCAGATTTGTCGGTGGAAAGAAACCCCAACAAATTTCAACCATTTCGGCCGAAATTTATCGACATTTCATTCCTTGGGACAAACACAGACAACAGACCTAACCTGTGTACTGCCCGAGTCCACCCCTTAGGTTGTCCGTCTACCCGTCCGTAATACCCACCCATAATTAGTATGAATGTTCAGAGTAAGATGGTAGTGTTAGATTAAATTAAGCTATGTCATATAACCCTCGAAATCAAAAGAAGTCCAACCCTTTCCTTTACTTTTCTCTTCGACTCTCTTCGAGTCTTTTCTCTTTTAGTTTTCAGTGGCGAGATCCCAACCGTTAATCATAGTCGATTCTTATCTCTCCAGGGGCACCTCGAGCCCAAAGCCACCAAAACTATCACTTTGGGCCCCAAATAATGAAGGGCCTCATGTTTCTTATTTCAAATTGAGTTTCAATCCAATTTCAACCATAATTTATGGTGTAGCTTAGTGGTAAAGAATTTAAAACATGGATAAGAGGTCAACGGTTCAATTCTCGCCTTTGCATTATTCAAATTTTATTTAATTTTTTCTAATATCCATTATATAAAGTCAAAGTACATTGACACATGATGATGTGTTATCGTGGTTTATGATAAATGAATTGGAAAAAAATAGGTTAGTTTTAGCCATTTGGACGCAATTTTATTTTCATAGAAGTATGCGTTTTCTTAACCCAAGATTTATGACGAGAGGTGTTAGTTCATCTGTAACAACAATTTGTTACAGATGGGCTTCTTACTGTATAAAAGTGAAAACCTATGTTTTTCTTTATATCTTGACAATTTACTTGATCCTGTTTCTACTAAGTTTCTGCGGATACTCGCTTCAATATTGTTTTTAAAGACAATGCTAGATCGCAACAGATTTTTATCACATTATTTAACTTTGGATCATCAATTCGCTTTTAACATTTTACAAAGAGATACATTTTTGTGTCTTGGAAATAGAGAAAACAACATCATATAACTGATGGAATCAAATCTTATTCCACACAGTTCTTCTTACTGATTCTTCCTCTTCTCCTTGTTCACTTCTCTCTAACATGGATCACATATTTATTTCCTAAAGTTACAAAAATTAAAATTCGATGAACGATTTAATCCATTTGTTGGTGATTTATATGATTAAGAAATGGAAGTATGGATAAAGATGTCAGTGAGAAAAGAAGATTCAATATCGCTGAATTATACGATGAACATTCAAGGAGATTGAAGATGAAATTACAAGTCAAGAGAAAAGAACTATCAAGATTTCACTTTTATTAGTTTAATTTTATTGTTGTAATTTTCTCTTTGTCGACCTTTAGGGCCTTTAATTCTCAATCTATAGGATTTTTTTGTCGACTTTTAGGGTCTTTACTTCTCGATCTATAGGATCTTTGTGTCTGTGTCTAGTCAATTCTTTTCCCTTCATGAGGCACTTTACATTTGAATGTATGTAACTCTCATGAAGTTTTCAGAGGAGAGGAATAAAAATTCTACCATGTACTTTGTGATGTTCACTGATGAATGAAAGTACGGTTTGGATCAAAAAAAAAAAAAAACTAATGTCATGTCAAGAAAGTGTTAATTAGTGTGTCAAAAATATTAGATCGATATAGCTAGCCTCAATGGCAGTGTTTTACATGTAGGTTTCTTGTGCATATAGAAATTCTATGAAGGAATATAGAAGAAGATGATAGAGATGATGGAAGAGGATTAAAGGATACTACTGTACTGTTCTTGTGGGAACCTGAGAGAGAGAAGAGACAGAGGGGTCAGACATGGGGTTTCCCTTATAATCTCCCCTTCTCGGTTTCTTATCATCATCACTTAATTAAGTTTGTTATCTTTTGTTTAACTGTCTTCATCCTCTCCATGTTGGTTGAGATCATCGAAATATCGAGTGGTTTTGAAATTTCATTGGAGAAGTGGTTATAGACAAAATAAAATTGAGAGAGAAAAGAAGATAAAAGGAGGATCAGTGGTATCTTAAACGAAAGAAAGAAGTAGTATTACTTGGAGAGAAAGCGGGTGAGAAAAAAATGAAGGATAAAAGAGGAAATAAAAATGCCACGTAGCAGTTACGTGCTAAAATAGTTAATTTTGGGAGGCAAGTCAAAAATATAGGAAGCTAATAGTAAGTTGGTCACAACATGAGAGCTAAATAAGAATTAACACTAAAAACAACTTTGTAAAACCTAAAGCCACGTCATAAGGACTCAGATCAAGTGGGATTTAGGTTAATTTAATCTTTCTATTTTTATACAAGAGTTCCTATTTCTCCAAAATCCTCATCTGCCTATCTAACACTCCTCTCTACTCATCATCATCAACTCTCAAGAGTCTCAAGTCCTAGTAGTGACCGACACCACAAGAAGATTGATTTCGAGGTTAAAGAATCAATAAACGATTCTTGTGATCCGAGAAGAAGAACCAATAAAGTGAGTCTCTCAACAAGATTTCCCTTTTAATCTAATTATTATTATTTCCTTTTTTTTTTTCTAGTTAAGATTTAGGGTTTTTATATACCTATCAAAAATAATTTAAGGGTGGAGGGTTTAGGAGTTCAGTTTCTTTCCAGATATACAAGTATTTCTAAAATAACCCTAGTTTACTTGTTTAAATTGGGCTTCTTTAAATCATTATTAGTACTATATACTTGGTTATGACTCTATAGTATTGTCCACAGATACAGAAACAGAAAGGGGAAAACAGGATCGTCGATATGAATCGCGAAGAAGAGAAATCAACATCTGAACACAAAAATGGAACTCTTACGGAAGCAGATTCATCGTCCAGCTTATTGAAAACAGATAATGAGAACTTGAGTTCGGGTACTAGAGTACTGCTTAAAGTTCAAGAAATAATTCAAGAATGGAAGAATAAGGTTGATATTATCGAACCGATACGAAGCCATGCAAAGTCAGCTAATGGAGGAAAACCTAGCCATGCAAGAAAAAGAGAGTTCCTATTTAAGAAGCATTTGACTTCACAGGATATTAAACATGATCTAACTATTCCAATAACAGAGGCCAAGAAGCATATGCCCATAATACGTTTATCCCAGAAAATGTTCAAGACACAGATCATCAAATTATCCGAAAATAAGGGTAAGAAAACGTGGTGGAAGATGAGATATAAATATTGTGAAAAAAGCCAAACTTACTACTTAACAGGAAGATGGAAAGAGTTTGTTAAATATCATGGACTGAAAACGGGCGATATTGTTCAATTTCATAAATTGGAAGGACGGGATAATAAGTATTTTGGGATTGGTTTTTGTCGTCAAGAAAAGAGTAAACGTTTTCGGAATAGTACTAGTGAAGTTGTTCCTGGTTTTGAAGCTACGAAAGCAACTATTAAGAGAAGAAGTAGTAGAAGTAGAGCAGTAAAAAGAATGCGTGAATTCATACCCAGCATTTCACCATTGAACCCAACTCGATCTTGTAGCATTAATAGTATTATTGATGAACCGATGAGCTCTACGCCATCGATCATATAAGAAGAGTATCACATTCTAATTTTTGCCTGTGAGTTTGTTTGTCTGTGTATATCTCTCAGTACATTATTATACAATGATTAGTATATTTTTTCATGGTAATTTCTTTTGGAAAAAAGATGGATCCTAATATCCTATAATGCATTTGAAGACAGACTCCTCAAACTAAACTTTTCTTTGTTCGAATTTCTTCTTAATCTTTTTGTTTGTGTATAATTTTCTCTTTACTAATCTCTTCTACTATTCGCTCAACTTATTTGATGAGTAAACCCGAAGAAACGTTATATACTTTTTTTTGAATGGAGCTTTTTTCGAAGGCAGAGATCAGAGTGTTGATGGAGTTTCCCTTAGCACAACAGGCCTCTCCATTATATGACATGTAAATAAGCAGAACTGTCCTTTAGCTAAAAGACTGTCCACTTCATCTAAAATTCAAAATTTTGGGTTCAAATCGAGGATGTAGTTTACTCTCATGAATGAGCAAATGCATTATTAGATATAGGTACATTTGCTCATTCAAGAGAGAAACTACTGCTTGATTGCGCTAAAATCTGCTATAAAAGACCTACAAATATATGATCGAACGAACATAAAACAAAAAACGGTTTGTTCTCCGGAAAAAAGCAATGTGTCATGTTACTTTCTTCATACAATCAACCTTCTTATTCTTGAAAATATGAAGCACAATCAAACTAATGAAGGATTTAAAGTGGGTGTCGTGGTAGAGGGAAAAGAACCATGAAGAAGGTGAAAGTGGTGATCGGTATAATGGTGCCGCTAGGCGCTATGGAGATTGAAAAAGGAGTTTTAGTGTTCATTGCCTTAGATAATAGAAAGTTTTGGACTTAGGATTTTATCTTAGGTAGAATCTTGACCCACCATTATATCTATATAACAAAACAGAATGGGTATCACAGTGACAAAGGTTATATAACAAAACAGAATGGGTATCACAGTGACAAAGGTTGAGTAGGACAAAATAAATTGTTGGGGTCCCTCCTTATATAAAAAGGATTCCTAGTTAGAATAGGATTTCCCTTATTCCATATTTAGGGAGAAATAGAAGTTTATATTTCTAGCCTAAAAAGGAATCCTATTTCTAGTAGAATACCTCCTTATTTATCATTATAAATAGGGAATGAAAGGGAAGAATTTATTCATACTTTCAGGTTAGAGAGTATCATACTTTCAGGTTAGAGAGTATCCTCCCAGTTGGGAGAGTTACAAGAGAATCCTCTCAGATATATCTTCTCAGGTTAGAGAGAGATAAGAGAGACAACAACTTCCAGAACAAAGAGAAGTCAGTGAAAGAGAGATTTCTGAAGTAGTTCTTTCAAGAGAGATTGAAAGAGAAGAATATTGGTTTGAAGAAAAGAAGATTATTAATCTTGTGAAGCAATTTAGTTTGTGGTTATCTTCTTCAACCTTTAGGAATCGGAGTAAGAGATTTTATTTCTTTGTTCAGTTTATCCACCATAGGTTTGGTGAAGAGTTGTGTAACCCATTATTATCATTATAGTGGAAGATTTCTGGACTAGGTCCCGTGGTTTTTTACCTTCTATCTTGAAGGGGTTTTTTGCCACGTTAAATAATCTTGGTGTCTCTACTTTTACTTTCACATCGTTTATCTTCATATTCCTGAATAAGTTAATTAGGTTATTTTTTCCTAACAAGTGGTACCAGAGCTAAGGTTGGATTTATTGTTCAGAAATATGGAAGTGAATACTAATCGCATGATTAGTTTAGATGGAGAAAACTACTTGATGTGGAAAGCAAAAATGGAAGATTTGTTGTACTGCAAAGACGTAGCTGCACCCATTGAAAATCACGGTACAAAACCGATGAAGATGGATGAAGAAGACTGGAAGGTATTAGATCGTAAGGTTGTTGGAGTTATTCGACAATGGGTAGAACCCAGTGTTTTTCATCATGTATCGACGGAGACTTCCGCTTTTAGTCCATGGAGGAAATTAGAAGAATTGTATGATCAGAAGACAGCTGCCAAAAAGGCTTACTTGTTCAGAAAGCTAGGAAAATTACAATATAAAGAAGGAACCTCAATTGCTCAACACTTGAATGAGATGAAAAGTCTAGTAAATAAGCTTTCTGCAATGAAGTTAGTTTTGGATGATGAGTTGCAGGCCTTACTTCTTCTAAATTCTTTACCAGATAGTTGGGAGACATTGGTGGTGTCTCTTAGCAATTCTGCTCCTGATGGCATAATGCGTATCAGGTAGTTTGTTGAATGAAGAAACAAGAAGGAAATCATCGTCAGACGAGTCTCATTCAGAGGCACTTGTTACAGAAAGACGGGGGAGAGGTAAAAGTAGAAAACCTCATAACCGTGATAAGTCAAGGGTAAGATCAAAACCAAAGAAAGAAGTTAGATGATTTGGTTGTGGAAAAATGGGTCATTACAAGAGTGATTGCAGGAAACCAAAGAAGGAAAATAAAAAGGATGATGAAAAACAAGATAATGTTGCGGCAGTTGCCTCAGGTGATGACATTATCTTAGTCTCAGGTTGTGGAGACACTTGCTTAAGTATGGCTGAGTCAGAACCAGAAACAACATGGTTGGTTGACTCAGGTGCTTCGTATCATGCTATTCCATGTAAGGATTTCTTTAACTCTTACAGAACTGGTGACCTTGGCAAAGTCAGGATGGGAAACTTAGGTTTCTCAAAAATCGTAGGAATTGGAGAAGTGAAAATTGAGACGAGCACAGGGAGTACATTGATTCTGAAGAATGTGAGGCACATACCAGATCTTCGATATAACCTAATCTCTACCGGAGTATTAGATGATGAAGGGTACCACAGCCACTTTGGTGATGGAAAGTGGAAGCTCACAAAAGGGTCAATGGTGATAACAAGGGGGAAGAAGTGTTGTACTTTATACAGGACTCAAGTAAAACTGTGTAAAGGAGAATTGAATGCAGTTGAAAAAGATTCTTCCACTGATCTTTGGCATAGAAGACTCGGGCACATGAGCAAGAAGGGACTTCAAATCCTTGCTAAACGACAAGACTTACCAAACATAAAAGGTAGAAATTTAAACACTTGTTCTCATTGTTTAGTAGGAAAGCAACATAGATTTTCCTTTCAAAGGAATGCATCTGAAAGAAAATCCAGTGTTTTGGAACTCGTTTATTCTGACGTTTGTGGACCTTTAAAGGTCAAAACACTTGGTGGTGCTTTGTATTTCGTTACTTTTATAGATGATGCTTCCAGGAAAGTTTGGGCATATGCCATAAAGACCAAAGATCAGGTACTTGCAGTTTTCAAGAATTTCCACAACATGGTAGAACGGGAGACAGGAAAACCATTGAAGTGCATTCGCACTGACAATGGAGGAGAATACATCGGGTCGTTTGAAGAGTATTGCAAAACCCATGGTATTCGACATGAACAGACAGTTCCCAAAACTCCACAACAAAATGGTGTAGCAGAACGCATGAATCGCATTATTGTGGAGAGGATCAGATGTATGCTCTCAGAAGCTAAGTTGCCTAAAAGTTTCTGGGGTGAAGCAATGCGTACTGCATGTTATCTGATTAATTTATCACCTTCAGCACCATTAGATGGAGATGTAGCTGAGAGAGTGTGGGCTGGGAAAGAAGTCAGTTATGGACACCTAAGGGTGTTTGGTTGCAGGGCTTTTGTGCATATACCTAAAGATCAAAGAGCAAAGCTTGATGATAAAGCCAAGCAATGCATCTTTTTAGGCTATGCAGATGAGAAATTTGGATACAGGTTATGGGCTCCAGTCGATAAGAAGATTATTAGAAGTAGAGATGTGGTCTTTCTTGAAAATCAAACTATTGAGGACTTCGGGAAAGTTGAGAAGCATGATAATCATAGTAATGATCTCATTGATCTAGATCCACATATATCTTCTAAGGTTATGCATGATAATGCAGGTGAAGAACAAAATCATGAAGATGAAGCTCATGAAGATGTTCCTATGGGTGATGATGTTGAGCAGGAAATGGAAGTTCAACATGAACCACCAGTTGAATTGAGAAGATCGACTAGAAAGAGAGCACCATCTACCAAGTATCCTCCACACGAGTATGTGATGGTTACAGATAGTGGAGAACCACAGTGTTATGAAGAAGCCATAGATGATGAACACAAGAAGGAGTGGTTGAAAGCTATGCAAGATGAGATTGAATCATTGCATAAAAACAACACTTTTAAGTTGGTTGAAAAACCTAAGAATAAGAAAATTCTTAAAAATAAGTGGGTTTTCAAAATCAAGACCGAAGAAAGAAATTCACAACCGCGGTATAAGGCACGCCCAGTGGTGAAAGGATTTGGGCAGAAGAAGGGTATTGATTTTGATGAGATTTTCTCTCCAGTGGTAAAGATGTCCTCTATACGGTTAGTATTGGGATTGGCTGCAAGTATGAACCTAGAAATTGAACAACTAGATGTCAAGACCACTTTCCTTCATGGTGACTTGGAGGAAGATGTGTATATGGAACAACCAACAGGGTTTGAAGTTAAAAGTAAGGAACACTAGGTTTGTAAGTTAGAGAAGAGTTTATATGGACTGAAACAAGCACCAAGACAGTGGTACAAAAGTTTGAATCATTCAAGAAGGATCAAGGGTATCACAGGACAGCTTCAGATCATTGTGTTTTCGTTCATAAATTTCCTGATGGAGATTTGATTATATTTCTACTTTATGTTAATGATATGTTGATTGTTGGTCAGGATGCTAATAAAATTAGCAGGTTAAAGAAGGAACTAAACAAGTATTTCGATATGAAAGACTTGGGTCCAGCAAAACAAATTCTTGGCATGCATATCTCTCGTGATAGGAAAGCTGGAAAACTTTGGCTATCACAAGAAAGATACATTGAGAAGGTTCTAGAAAGGTTCAATATGGACAAAACAAAACCAGTGAGTTGTCCATTAGCCAGTCACTTCAAGTTGACTCGTGATCAGTGTCCATCAACTAGAAGTGAGAAAGAAGGAATGAAGAAAATTCCTTATGCTTCATCTGTAGGAAGCTTGATGTATGCAATGGTGTGTACAAGACCGGACATTGCATTTGCAGTTGGAGTAGTAAGCAGATTTCTTGCTAATCCAGGCAAAGAACATTGGTTAGTATAGTGAAGTGGATTCTGAAGTATCTTAGAGGTACGTCTAAAGCTCGTATATGTTTTGGTAATGATAAGCCAGTATTAGTCGGTTACACAGATGCAGACATGGCAGGAGATGTAGACTCTAAAAGGTCCACATCAGGCTACTTATTTACATTTTCAGGGGGAGCAGTGTCATGACAATCTAAATTACAAAAGTGTGTAGCTTTATCTACTACAGAGGCAGAATATATTGCCATTACAAAATGTTGCAAGGAGATGTTATGGATGAAGAGGCTGTTAGAAGAACTTGGTATGAAACAAGATAATTATGTTATTCATTGCGACAGTCAAAGTGCCATCCACCTCAGTAAGAATTCTAGTTTCTATTCGAAGTTCAAGCATATAAATGTGAGATACCAGTAGATCTAAGATGTTCTTGAAGAAAAGGTGTTGAAGATCGAGAAAATCCATACTGACGACAATGGTTCAGATATGATGACAAAACTATTACCCAAAGGTAAACATGAGCTATGTAGCAGTGTTGTAGGTTTGGGGATGGTAGGTCCCTCTTCATAAGTCGGGAGGGGGAGCTTGTTGGGGTCCCTCCTTATATAAAAAGGATTCCTAGTTAGAATAGGATTTCCCTTATTCCTTATTTAGGGAGAAATAGAAGTTTATATTTCTAGCCTAAAAAGGAATCCTATTTCTAGTAGAATACCTCCTTATTTATCATTATAAATACGGAATGAAAGGGAAGAAATTATTCATACTTTCAGGTTGAGAGTATCATACTTTCAGGTTAGAGAGTATCCTCCCAGTTGGGAGAGTTACAAGAGAATCCTCTTAGATATATCTTCTCAGGTTAGAGAGAGATAAGAGAGACAACAACTTCCAGAACAAAGAGAAGTCAGAGAAAGAGAGATTTCTGAAGTAGTTCTTTCAAGAGAGATTGAAAGAGAAATATCTGAGGATTCATTGTAACGGGAAAGTTAATAAATGGTGGCAAAAAAAAATCAACTTCGACAAAAAAGAAAGAGATTTCTTATGGTTAACTCTCAGTTAATACATTAATAATTGTTGATCTTTTTTCTTCATGTTATGATGGATGCAAGGCTCTCCATCTTAAGGTAAAGTTCATACTAAAAGCATAGCCTTCTAAATTCTTTCTCTTACCACGATCACATCTCTCTCTAAACTTGTAAAGCAAAAGATCAAATTTGGATGTTGGGTTATTTAATTGTTCGGTATAAGAACCCATATGTTTAATGGAGTTCATCTCTTCTTGAGCAAGTTGGTTTCATTCATATTTCATAAATCATAATAAATCTTCTCTCAAATAACTAAGTTATGACTAATGAGTCACATCTTAATAAAGTTAACTTGATTACTTTATGCTTTTTTAACCCCCCGAGTTTATTTTGTTCTTCATAATCTATCTTAGTTTGATTAGATTTGAAAAGTTGAAATACCCACTATTTATATTAGCTTTAGCAGCAATCAAAGCATATTTATTACCCTTTATAGGTTTAGATCTTGGAGTCCGTCATTCTAACGACACTTTGGATTCTTTGCAGATCAATTAGAATGAATTACTATCTTTTTCATTCTTTCATTGTTCGGGTTCTTGATTATTATGTTATCATGTTTCTTGTTTAATTGTTTGGTGCGTTATGAAGATAGTGTTGGATGTAGTCGCAGCGGAATTAAAAGAAGAACGATGTAAATAAACGAAGAACGGTAAATAACTGTAAATAAACTAAACTTTATTAAACTTCAAGGGGTTTTTCTTTTCAATATGAATATAAAAATAGACTAGACTTCCTTTTATAGGATAATAGACTTTTCTAGATAGACTCAAACTAGGATTCCTAAATATTAAAGATACTTAAAACATAGAAACTCCTAAATAATAGAAATACTAACATAAGGTAATTTCCTAATCTTAAACTAACTAGGACCACTAACGTGGCCGACTAGGGCAAGGGCGCGTGGGTTTGTGGCCTTGACCCGTATGCGCCTGCATCAGCTCCCCTTTCCCCAGAAGGTTCGTCCCGAACCGTTTCGATTAAGAAAACAATTTGATGCACCCGCATACGATGAATTCCTCCATGGCGATCCGTAATTCCCACTTTGAACGAATGTTGCATTGAATCTGGAGGATACCAATTTGCAGGAAATCGCCAATCTCATTCTCAATCCCATATGCCAAAGATTCTCGAAAAAGTAACTCCGATGAATGAAGAACATTCATCTCGCCATCTTCCCATGGTAGGTTCATCCACTTAATAATGCTAACCAAGTTATGGATATGGAACCATGTACTGTTGATATGCCACTCAAAATTTAATTTCCCAAATTCATCTTCATGTAGTTTATATACTCTAACGTGATCAATACTTGAAAATTGAGGTAGTTTCCAAACCAATATATCATCCAAATTAATTATTTTGGTCGAAGTTTGTCGTTGTGCAATATGCGATGTGGCCAAAATTTCCATCTCCTTGATTTTTCTAAGAAGCATATTATCGAACACATCCTCTTCCTTCAGTGGTTGGTAGAAATATGGCAGACAGTATTCATATTCTTTGAGACGCTCTATCGTAAGGTGTTTCAGAGAAGCTCTTCTTTGAGTACAACTCAAGATAAAAATCTTTTCGGACGACGACGACTTGAATCGTTCAACTTGATTACTTTTGGAGTGTAATGGGATATATAGAATCCAAACCATCTTCAACTGCTTCATATGAATTAAGCCTTCTTTTCCATGTTGAGTTGGTGTGATACCAATCTTATCAGATGGTGGGAAAGGTGAAACAACAGCAACCACAACTAGTTTAATTTCATCCATGAAGGAGATTAATTGAGGTTTTGTACGAGAAAAGGCGTTCTTCCCATTAAGTACTCCACCCTCTTTAAAAGCATCATCTAAAGTTGAAAAATTCCATTTGATGCATGCTCTTTCTTTCTCTAATTTCTTCCACCATTCCAATTGCAACGGTTCAACATCACTGTTATAATTATTACTAGAAGAAACTGATATATCAACAACATACCAAATTTTCTGGAACAAATTATATTGTTCATCATATACACAAGAATCAATTGTTGCATCTTCTACAAACCCTAAGTTGTGATTTCGCAAACCTTGAGTTATTCCCTCTTTAGCGTAAAGATTAACATGACCATAGATCGGAGCCCATAGTTGATTATGCCTTTGTGGGGATGAATCCGGTGATGATGCCTTTGTGTCTCGTCCAGAGTGTGCCATCGGGAGAAGACCAGGCTCATTATGAACCCTCATAAAGTTCTCATCTGTAAACTTGCCACCATACATAGTCCTTTTAACTAACCCACTTTTCAACTCTTCGAATCTAGCCCGTGTAAGTGACTCGGAGAAGTCTAAACCTTCGTATAGAGACTCAATTTCAATTTCAATTTCAACTTGAACTTGATGTTGGTTGCTCAAAGCTCTCTTGGCTCGTCCGCTCTCTCTTCCCAACTTCCCAAGTGCCTTATGATCCTTACTAATATTCTTCCCACATTCATCTTCATGAAGCTTATAAACCAAAACTTCATCATAACTTGTCAAGTTTGGGACTACCTTAGTCGATACATCACAAAAATTTAGTTTTCTAGTGGAAGTATTTTGTGTAGCAAGAACCAGTGTCCTATTGACTTCTTCCTTGAAAGAGAAGAATAGAGTAGGTGAAAACCCTTTAAGGAACATTGTGTTGAATAGTTGATGGGCGTATTCCAATTGGTTCCATGCAGAAAACCAAAACTTTGTAATTAGTTCATGATTACAAGGAGATAACCCCAATGATGACACAATTCGATGAGGAAGAATTTTGTGATTCGAAACGAGGATTTCTTCTCTCGGAGTTGTATATGAATCGACTAATTGGTCCGGACATGGTTTCTTCATATCACGAATAGAATTTAGGTTTGATGAAGAAAAATTACTTCTTTCTTCTTCCTCGGCCTTTGAGAGAATTTTGTTCATCTTGTCAAGAACTTCTTCATCAAAATCATTGATCACAAAGATAGAATTAACTTCGTAGTATTGCCTTTTCGAGTCAATCTTTGTTTCCACATAAGATAAATATTCATCCAAAGGAAGAAAAACATACCTGAAGACAATTTCAATGTAGTCCAATCATCGATGAAGTTTTTTCCTCCGTCAATGGGTCTCCATTGCATTGCGTTGAATTGTTCATAAATTCTTTCGGACATGTGTTATTCCACGACAAAAACCTTATCTTCAACATGTACATCTTGATTTATGAACCAATCCTCCATCTTTTCGATCAATATAAAATTGAGTTGTATCTCGAATAGGATCCCAACATAAACGTAGAAAAATTTTCAACATTCAAGAGGAGATGTATCCATAGATATTTAATTTTTATTTTTTTTGTAAGAGAAGAAAAAAAATCCAGAATTTTGATGGCTTTAAATACCACTTGATGTAGTCGCAGCGGAATTAAAAGAAGAACGATGTAAATAAACGAAGAACGGTAGATAACTGTAAATAAACTAAACTTTATTAAACTTCAAGGGGTTTTTCTTTTCAATATGAATATCAAAATAGACTAGACTTCCTTTTATAGGATAATAGACTTTCCTAGATAGACTCAAACTAGGATTCCTAAATATTAAAGATACTTAAAACATAGAAACTCCTAAATAATAGAAAAACTAACATAAGGTAATTTCCTAATCCTTAACTAACTAGGACCACTAACGTGGCCGACTAGGGCAAGGGCGCGTGGGTTTGCGGCCTTGACCCGTATGCGCCTGCATCATTGGGTTTGCGGCCTTGACCCATTTATTAATTCTTTAGACTAGACAGATAATTGGAAATTATTTTCTCTCCCTCTCTCTACTTGATGTTTATAGAGAAGTTTTCACACATGTTTATGCTTTAAAGAGACCCTTATATGGAATTCCAGAAGTCTTAATCACATTGGGACAAGGATTCCTTAATGACCACATTGGGATTTCAAGATGAGTTAATCATCTGGGAAACCCTAATAGGGTGACCCTTATTGGGCTGGGCCTGGCCAGTCCCTATAGCATAGCTGGCCTTCCTTTCGCTGGGCCCTTTGTCCGACCCATTACCCTTTCATCTTGGGCTTTTGCTATCTTTGCCTATGACCTTTTGGACATATTAATAGATCTAGCCCACAGTTATATGTCTCATCCCTCTAGTCTTATCTTCCGATCAAATCGACACTCTTTAGTGTAACCCGATGTAGGATCCATACGAAGTTAGTCGCGAATCACTCGAATTATTCGACGCGTAGTTGGTTTCTAGCTAAATATTACGATCCCTAAATCGTCCGGAATTTGATGCCCTTCTTCAACAATTGTTCTTCTATCCGACAAATTGATCTCATTGCCACATTGCCACATTGGTCGAAGGACACCTCCTTAAAAAACAGAGAATGATACCACAAAATGAAAGAGGAAAGTATTATTACTTGGACAGAAAGCGGGGGAGAAAAAAAAAATCAAGGACAAAAGAGGAAATGGGAAAACAACCGTAGTAGTTATATGCCATTATAGTTAGTTTTGGGGCCAAAACAAAATATAGGAGGCTAACAATAAGTTGGTGGCAACATGAGAGCTAAATAAGAATTAACACTAAAAACAACTTTGCCATAGTAATGGGCGGGGCTAAGGGTCCGTTTGATACGTGTGAAAACCATTTTTTTCTGATGGGAAAGAAAACCACTTTTTTTCTGATGAGAAAGAAAACCATATTTTCATATGAATTGAGTTTTTTAAGTGTTTGATTGGGTCGTGAGAAAATAGCATGTGCCTTTAAAAAAATCATGTTCCCTTCATTTATCCACCAATTTCGTATACTACAAAAATACATGAGAATTCTCTTTTGACTACTATAGCTAACACTAATGAAAAACCAATCTACTTGGCTTGCATCTTCTTTTCAGCTTCTAATTTCTTGTAGTGAAGGAGTTCAA
>BEHA01050166.1:423334-436242 GCA_002897215.1 Eschscholzia californica subsp. californica
CTAGTCCATGCATCACTCGCTCTCTTCAGCTCAAGGAACAAATTCAATGTATTAAACGAGGTAATGCATCTATAGCGGATTATGCTCGTAATTACAGGGTTTTATGTGAAACCTTAGCCACCACTGGTCCTCATATTTCTGAAGCTGAGAAAGTATACTGGTTCTTGAAAGGTCTCGGCCCGGATTATGAAACTTTAGCCGGATCCATTCTCTCTAAACCACCTCTTCCAACTTTTAAAGATATTTTACCTATGCTTCAGGCTCAAGAAGGTGTTATAAAATCCTTTCGGGTTGTTCCTCCTATTACCGAAGGTGCTTATGTCTCTACCCACAATTCAAGTCATCGCCAATATCGGTCTCCACAACGTTCCTCTCGTTATGATCGGTCTTCTCGGTCTCCCCCTCGCCATGATAGACGACCCTCTCGGTCCACACCGACGTTTGTCTGTCAGTGGTGTAAGAAGCCTGGGCATTCTGCTGATCGTTGTTTTTTGCTTACTGGTCGACCACCGCGACGTCAAAGAGACTCTCCTCGTGATCAATATTCACCACGACAACCGTACCGAGAACCCTCTCCTCGTCGGACCCGTGACTCATCTCGTCGTTGTCCTCATGATCGATCTCTATCACCTCGCCGAGAAGCCCACGTTGCCGATGCTGAATCTATTGAAGCCGCCGCTGATGTTCTTCAGTCTCTCGTCATCACCAATCCGTCAGATCCGTCTTGGTATGCCGATAGTGGTGCCTCAAGTCATATGACGTCAGGTTCCGGTAACTTTTCTCACTTAACTCCATATTCTGGTTCAAATTAAGTCTACATCGGTGATGGTTCGCCTCTCACCATTCGACATAAAGGTTCCCTTTCTCTTCCCACTCCTCATGGTGTCCTCACCTTACCTGACTCACTTCATGTTCCTTCTCTTACTAAGAATTTATTATCTATAGGCAAACTTGTTGATGATCTTCATTGTTTTGTTCTATTTTCAAAACATGGTTTTGTTATCTTTTAGGAGAAAGGAAGGATTCTGGGCACCGGCAGTAGGCGAGGAAATTTGTTTGTCTTGGATGAAGCTCATTCCTCATTTTTTAGTTCTACTTCAGTCTCAATCAAAGCACCACTTGCTATATGGCATAGTCGACTTGGTCACGTGTCTTCTAGGGTATTAGATATTTTAATTAAGGATAATTTAATTCAGTCTGTTTCCAAGAATTCTATGTCTTCTACTTGTATTTCTTGTAATATGAGTAAAAGTCATAGACTTCCATTTACTTTGAATAATAAACGAGCTTCTTCTCCTCTTGCTCTTGTGCACATTGATTTATGGGGTCCTTCTCCTGTTCCTAATTCTAATGGTTTTAAATATTATGTTCTTTTTGTTGATGATTACAGTCGATTTTCTTGGTTTTATCCACTTTGTGCTAAATCTGAATTTTTTCAAGTCTTTGTAAAATTTAAATCTCTTGTCGAAAATCAATTGGACTCTAAAATTAAGACTCTTCAATTAGATGGAGGAGGTGAATTTCAAAATACTCAATTTTTAAATTTTCTAAGTGAAAATGGCATTGACAGACGTATTTCTTGTCCGTATACACCTGCTCAAAATGCTCGTGTAGAGCGTAAACATCGTCATGTAACTGAAACTGGACTGAGTCTTTTATTTCATAGTGGGTTACCTGCTGTTTATTGGGTTGAAGCTTTTCAAACAGCAAATTTTCTCATTAATCGAATGCCTACGACAGTGCTCCAGGATGCTTCTCCCTTCTCCACTTTATACGGTAAGCCACCTTCTTATTCCATGTTGCGTTCGTTTGGATGTCTTTGTTTCCCTTATTTGCGACCTTATGCTTCTAACAAACTTTCACCTCGAAGCTTCCCATGTGTGTTTATCGGTTACAGTCAATTTCATAAGGGTTTCAAATGCTTAGATCCTACCACCAAGAAGGTATTTATCTCTCGTCATGTTATTTTTGATGAAGCTATTTACCCGTTTAAAACGTCTGATTTTGTGGCTTCATCTGATGATCTAGTGAGTTTTCTTGATACTCGTCCCTTAATGTCTGTCTCGTCTTCCACTACTACCCCTAGCATTGAAGCCAATCCCATTCCGGTGGACGATTCTGCCTCAAAGGCACCTTTAGTTACCACAATTCGTCTAGATGATACCCCTGTCAGTACATTCGTGACCCCTATTCCTGCACCTACTGGGGAGGTGCCTTCAGTCTCGCCTGAGGGCCCCTCCGCAGCTCCTTCTACTACACCACCGGAATCTACTCCTACCACTCCTCTAGTATCGGGTCCTCGTTCTTTGGCAGGTATTACTCCGGTTCCCATGCGTTCTCTGACGGATTCGATTACGGGAGGGGTTGCTCCGACGGTTTCATTAGATTCTAGCTCGGAGTGTGGTCCTCAAGGTTACAGGTTGATGGACCCAATCATGCGTGATGCTCTACTAGTTGACACGACTCCATCTCAGGTATATTCTCGGTACCCTATTTCTCCCCGTGATTCTGATATTTTTGGTTCTTCTGGTTCCAGCTTTTATGCTGCCTTATCTGCTATCACGGAACCGCAGGGATATCGTATGGCTAGTAAATCAATACATTGGCAACGTGTTATGGAAGAAGAAATGGAAGCTCTTATGAAACAACGTACTTGATCTTTGGTGCCCCCTGACCCCTCTATGAACATTGTTGGTTCTAAATGGGTTTTTCGCACTAAGCTCAAACCTGACGGCACTATTGACAGGTATAAAGCCCGTTTGGTTGCCCAAGGTTTTACTCAGAAACCTGGACTTGATTTTGATGAGACTTTCAGCCCTGTGGTCAAACCTACAACTATTCGGATTATTTTATCTATTGCAGTTTCTCGTGGATGGTCCATTCTTCAGTTAGATGTGAAGAATGCCTTTCTTCATGGGGATCTAACTGAGGAGGTTTACATAGCCCAACCTCCTGGCTATGTTGATCCTTCCCATCCATCGTATGTTTGTCGTCTTCACAAGGCTCTCTATGGTTTAAAGCAGGCTCCTCGGGCATGGTATGACAAATTCAGCTCTTACCTCCTCCGTATTGGTTTTCGTGTTAGTAAGTCTGATACCTCTCTTTTTATTCGTACGACTCCAGTGGGTATGATTTATTTGTTGCTTTATGTTGATGATATTATACTCACGGGAGCTAATTCCTCCACCATTGATACTATTATTTCTCAACTATCTTCTGAGTTTGATATGAAGAATATGGGTTCTCTACATTATTTTCTGGATATTGAATCAACTTCGAATAAGGATGGTCTTTTACTTACTCAATCTAAATATGCATTAGACATCCTTAAAATTTTAAATTTAGAGGGTGTCAAACCAGCTTCTACACCTATGACTACAGGCATTCAGTTGTCAGAACAGGGTGTTGCTTTTTCAGATCCTACTCAATATCGTAAGGTGGTGGGTTCTCTTCAGTATCTTACGTTGACTCGTCCAGATTTAGCCTATGCAGTCAATGTGGCGTGCCAGTTTATGCACGCTCCCACAGTTGACCACTTTCAAGCTGTTAAACGCATATTGCGTTATGTTAAGGGGACGATTCACATGGGTTTACAGTTGTTTGCGGACTCTGCCTCTAATTCTCTTCATGCTTACTCTGATGCTGACTGGGCAGGTTGCCCTGATACACGTCGTTCTACATCTGGGTTCTCCATTTTTCTTGGTCGGAATCTTCTCACCTGGAGTGCTCGTAAGCAGCCTACAGTTTCTCGTTCCAGCACCGAAGCTGAATATCGGGCTCTTGCCTCCACTACTGCTGACTTAACTTGGAGTGGTTATATTCTTCAGGAATTGGGTATTCGCCTATCTACTCCTATTAGTATATATTGTGACAATAAAAGTGCCATCCTCATGACTGCCAACCCAGTGTTTCATGGTCGTTCTAAGCACATTGCTTTGGACTACCACTTTGTTCGGGAAAAGGTGGCAGCCGGATCAGTGAAGATTCAGTTTGTCCCATCTCATGATCAGCTCGCTGATATTTTGACGAAAAGCTTATCTCATTTCCGGTTCTTTGAGCTTTGTCCCAAATTGAACCTTCGCGTTTCCTCGAAGCTCAATTTGCGGGAGGGTAATAATGGTAATAATAATCAGATTCAGGAAATAATTGACTAAAGATTTTGGATGAGATTGGACTTGATTCTTTCCAATATATTGTATATACTATTTCCTACCTTATGTATTTTCTTTCCTCTCTTATGTATTTTCTTTCCTCTCTTGTGTATAGCTATCTATGTCAATTACATATTTATGTAAACTATTAACAATATAAATATACAAGGGAGGTTAATGGTTTTCCTCACACAAAACCTATTCATATTCTTTTAATAAGTACCCCTAGTGCGCACATGGTTTAGTTTCTGTTATAACTTCTCTCCAATATATAAATCCCAAGTTCACTTCCTGATCTCCTTTAATCCACATAATATAACAGCCTAAGAATACTTAGACCGGAAAACATCAATTGAGAGGTAGATATCCATGTTAACCCAATGCCTTTATGATATTGGAAGCAAATAATTCCATGCTTCGGGTCCAAGTCTGACTTAGTAAGTAAACCAAGGTTTTGGCCGAAGTTCACCAACAACTGAGTAATGGATACATTGTAGTCTATCCTAATTTGACATTTCCAGTCTGAAGAACTCCAAGGCTGTCAATTTTTATGTAGAAACTAATGTCCCCATCGCGAACTCACAACTCGTATACCCAATCTCGTCTAATTTCCATTACAGAATAAGCCATATGGTGCTTGGTGTTCCATATCATAATAAGCCATATGTGTGAATATATCTAATGGGTGAAAAATCACAAAGAGAGCTTTTTGAGATAACTAGACCATAAACTTAAGCTACCATGATTAGAATCATAAAATAACTATATTGGGCATTCTCAGTTCCGTCCCAGATTCAAGACATTATTTGTCACAATTCATAACACTGATTCTAAACCCTAAGTAACTCTAATAGAAGTTCTCGGATTAATATAGATTCGAAGAGTTATTAAACCAATAACTCAAGCAAAATAAAATTCCTACCAAATAGTTCCATTCCCAAAACAAGTTCAAGTGTGATTATCAACTTGAAAAACATGCCCACATAAATGAATGAAACCCTAGAAAATTGGATCGACAGGAAAACCCAAAATCTCAATGAAATAACCCAAAATAACTTCAACAAAACCCTTAAATAGAAGAAATTAAGAAACATAAATACATGTAGAGAAGATGGGAATTGAAGGGGAAAGATGTAAACGTAATCCTGGTGCTCTTGTTACCATTACAATGTTTCCATTCAAATTCTTCCATGGTTCTGAAGTTTTTTCTACTACTTTTTTAGTCACTATTCAGTACCAAAAGGTTTTAGAGTTTTGTGAAGATGAAATTTCTAGGGTTTCTTTTGTTCTGATAGGAAGAGGTGCTTAATTGCTTCGCTTTACCGTGTTCTTGAGAGAGAGCAGTGCGTTAAGAGAGAGATAGAGAGAGAGCAACGGAGAACGAAGAGAACGAACGTGTGAGGATGGATATGAGGAGAGAGAGCGTGTTTTTGGGCTGAGTAAGAAATCAGTTTTACCACCTCTTTGGTGGTAAAATCTTTTAAGCTTTTTTCCAACGTTTTTTTCTGACGGAAAACGAATTTCTCACACTTTTGGCCTTGTCAAACAGTGGAAAACCGATTTTCGTACGAAAATCGATTTTCCCACACCATTTTCCCACGTAACAAAAATCTTTCTATTTTTAAACCTTAAAGCCACATCATAAGGAATCAGACCAAGTGGATTGGGTTAATTTAATCTTTCTATTTTTAAACAAGAGCTTCTATTTCTTTATGATCTCAAAAATCCTCATGAGCCAGGACTTTCTAATTTCCATTGAACTAGACAAATTACAAACCGACTATTTTCTTTCTCTCTTAGTTAGTACATAAACACCATTTGTCTGTTCAAGGCTTCCTCATTCATCATCAACTTTCTCTAGCGAATTACAACAATTCCTAATAGTGACTCCACAGAAGATTGATTTCAAGGCGGTGAAAGAATTAATAAACTATTCTTGTGATCCGAGAAGAAGCATTAATTAAAGTGAGTCTCTCTCAACAAGATTTCCTTTTTAACCTATCTAATTAATTATTTCTATTTTTTAGTTTGTTCAAAACCAAAAGTTAAATAACGTATAGTAAGATTTAAGGGTTTAGGGTTTAGGAGTTCAATTTAATTCTCTTTATACATATAGAACTTGTATAGACGCATTACTAAAACAAAATCAAAACAGGAACGTCGATATGAATCACGAACACCAAAACCATTCACTTCTACTACATGACTCACTGCTTAAAGTTCAAGAAATAATTGAAGAATGGAAGAATAAGGTTGATAATGTCGAACCGATAGGAAGCCATGCAAAGTCAGCTAATGGAAGAAAACCTAGCCATGCAAGGCAAAGAGAGTTACTATTTATGAAGCAATTGACTTTACAGGATATTAAACATGACCTAGCCATACCAATAACAGAGGCCAGGAGGCATATGCCCGTAATACGTCTATCGGAGAAAATGTTCAAGACGCAAATCATAAAACTATCAGAAAACAAGAACAAGAAAAAATGGTGGAAGATGCGGTACAAATATTGTGAAAAAAGCCAAACCTACTGTGTAACACGAAAATGGAAAAAGTTTGTTAGATTTCATGGACTGAAGACAGGTGATATCGTTCAATTTTATAAACTAGAAGGAAGGGATAATAAGTATTTCGGGATTGATTTTTGTCGTCAACAAACAGGAGTACACTTTCAGAATAGTGCTAGTGAAGTTGTTAGTGATTTTGAAGTTGAGAACGCAAATATTAAGAGTAGTAGTAAAAGTAGAGCAGTAAAAAGAATGCGTGAATTCATACCGAGGATTTCACCACTGAACCCAACTCGATGTAGTAGCATTAATAGTATTATTGATAAACCGATGACCTCTACTGCACCTATCATATAAGAAGACTATGCCATTCTAATTCGTATATGTGACTTTGTTTGTCAAGCTGTTTATATCTCTCGTACATTATTATACAATGATTAGTATATTTTTCGTCTTGGTGGTGGTAATTTTATATATTTTTTATTTATTTCTTTTTGGACCACAGATTAATCCTATAATGTATGAAGACTGACCCATCGAAACTTCTCTTTGTTTGAGTTTCTTGTTCATCTTTTTTGTTTGCCTGTAATTTTCTCTTTTCAAAACTCGTTCATTTTGTTTCTAAACTACTTGCTCAACTTTTCATTGAAATGGGGGTTTTTAAAAGAAATGAAATAAAAATAAACTTCCAAGACAGATCTGTTGGGAAAAACAGGCTCTTAGGCGCAGCGGAAACGAGAGTTTTTCTCCTTTGTGTTAGTTACGAGGATAATACAGAAGAATATGTGGGAGCAATAAACAAAGAACTGAAAGTAAATAAGACAACGATTTTTAACGTGGAAAACCTCCTCAATGTGAGAAGTAAAAACCACGGGACTCGTAGTCCAACCAAATCAACTATGATAGCAAAGTAGTTACAGACTACGTCCAACCGAGACTCCAATTCCAATAGGAATCTATCTCAAACAAAGAAGAAACACTCAGAAACCCTTACAAGCAAGAACAAAACAACTCAGAACAGTTCAGTCTAAAATGACCCTAAATTCTCTAGGATTCCGGTGACCAATCAATGATCCCTCCGTACAAATACTAGATGAACAGGTTAAGAACACCTCTGCAAAATTTCAGCTCAATCGGAGAAGAGCTCACCGTCGGATTTTCCAAACAACGAAGACCGCGCACGCTGAAACAGATCATCCCTGCTCTTCTCGGCAACCTTCTTCTCTTGTGCGTTTCTAACTGTGCAACTTGCTTCTAATTAAGATTAAGGAAGTATTTGTAGACTTCCCTTAACCCTAATGACCGACCTAAGTAACCGACCTAAGTCACCGACCCAAAGAAGCTCGACTCGGGTCCGGGTTTGGTTTCCTAATCCAAACCCAACTAGGTTTCCCCACTTAGGAGGAAAACCCAACAAACTCCCTCTCCGACTAGGTGGGAGAAACAACCATCCTTGTTGTCCCCTTGACAGTCTTGGAAACAGCCAGCTCCGCTTTTCCTCGACATCCTTGAACAACTAGCCCTGCTTCTTCTTGACAACCCTGGAAACTTCTAGCCTTGCTATCCTTAACAGTCCTGTAATCAGCCAGCCCTGTTGTTTCTTCCTGAACAACCAGCCCCGCTATCCCTCGGCAAACCTCCAGCTTCCCCTTCGGCAAAGCCTTCGTCATCATATCAGCTCCGTTATCATTTGTATGAACTTTAACCAGCTCTAACTCCTTGGAAGCAACCACATCACGTTTCCAATGATACCTCACATCGATGTGCTTCGAACGTGAATGAAGCAACCACATCGATGTGCTTTGACTGTCACAAAGCAATACATACTTATCTTGATTGAATCCGATCTCCTCAAGATAATTCTTCATCCACAACAACTCCTTACAAGCTTCAGTTGCGGCTATAAACTCAACTTCAGTGGTAGAAAGTGCAATGCACTTTTGCAGCCTTGACTGCCATGCTACAGCTCCCCCTGCAAATGTTACCAAGTAACCCGAAGTAGACTTCCTGGAATCAACATCCCCAACCATATCAACGTCAGTGTAACTGACCAGTAGTGGCCTATCACCTCCGAAAGTAAGCTTCAAAAGAAGTCCCCCGAAGGTATCTCAAAATCTACTTTACTGTAGCCCAATATTCATTCTCCGGATTAGAAAGAAACCTAGTAACAGTACCAACCGCATGAGCTATGTCAGGTCTGGTACACACCATAGCATACATCAAACTACCAACTGCAGAAGCATATGGAACCCTCTCCATAGCTTCCAGCTCTGAATCTGTATTCGGACTATGTTGACTGCTCAACTTAAAGTGTCCAGCAAGAGGAGTGGTGACATCTTTAGATTTGTCCATTCAAAACCTTTGAAGTATCTTCTCAATATACTTCTCCTGAGATAAGTGAATCAACCTGTTCTTTCTATCTCTAACAATTCTTATACCAAGAATCTGCTTCGCTTGACCTAAATCTTTCATGGCGAAAAACTTGCTGAGCTGCTTCTTCAACTCCAGAATTCTCCTCGAATTCCTCCCCACAATCAACATATCGTCTACGTACAATAGTAAGATGATAAAATCACCTTCACCAAACCTCTGAACACACATAATGATCTGAAGTAGTCTTGTTATAACCATGCTCCCCATAACTGACTCAAACTTCTTATGCCACTGTCTCGGTGCCTGTTTCAATCCATAAAGGTTTTTCTTCAAGCGGCAAACATAGTCCTCTTTGTCCTTCTTCACAAAGCCTTCCGGTTGCATCATGTAAATCTCTTCTTCCAAATCACCATGGAGAAAAACAGTCTTTACATCCATTTGCTCCACCTCTAGATCAAGGCTCGCTGCCAATCAAATTGCAACCCCAATGGATGACATCTTCACAACATGAGAGAATATTTCATCGAAATCAATTCCCTTCCTTTGGCTGAATCCTTTCACAACCAACCTAGCCTTGTATCGAGGGAGCAACATGGTCTCCTCATGCTTAACTCTATACACCCACCTGTTAAGCAATGCCTTCTTACCCTTAGGTAATTCCACCAGCTCAAAAGTATGGTTCTCCTCCAGAGAATCCATCTCTTCTCTCAGGGCCTTCCACCATTCATGTTTATGTTCATCTTCCAAAGCTTCGCTAAAGCTTTCAGGTTCTCCTCCATCAGTAAGTAACACATACTCATTAGGATCATACCGTGTCGAATGTCTCAAACCTCTCTCAGATCTCCTTGGTGTTCCATCATGATCGTCACCATGACCACCAGTACCATCTTCTTGTGCGAGAGCATCAACACCGGGTGTATCAACTTGAACCTCAACCTCGACATGACCATCGACAGATGTAGAAGGAGCAACCTCCAAATCAATCAAACCTTCATAACCCTGAGCTGGATTTCCGGACTTGTCAATGTCCTTAATCGTTTGATCTTCCATGAACACAACATCTCTGCTCCTGATGAGCTTCTTCTCCACTGGGTCAGAGAATCTATACCCAAAATCATCCTGACCATAACCGACGAACACACACTGTCGCGATTTCATCTCCAGCTTGGACCTTTCATCTTTGGGAATGTGGACAAATGCCTTACACCCAAAGACCTTCAGATGACCATAAGAAATATCGTTACCGGTCCATACCCTCTCTAGACTATCACCCTCCAACGGAGCACTGGGTGACAGGTTCAACACATGAACAACCGAGCTCAAAGCTTCTCCCCAGAAAGTCTGCGCCAAGCCTGACTGTGAAATCAAACACCTAACTCTCTCGACAATCGTCCTGTTCATCCTCTCAGCCAACCCATTCAACTGTGGAGTCTTGGGTGGCGTCTTCTGATGCTGAATACCATGTTCTCTACAGTAAGCATCAAATGGTCCAGAATACTCTCCACCATTATCACTGCGAATGCACTTCAGCTTCTTACCTGTCTGTCTCTCAACCGATGCCACAAACTGCTTGAAATAACCCAACACCTGATCTTTGGACTTCATAAGATAAACCCATAACTTTCTAGAGTGATCGTCAATGAACGTGACAAAATATGATGAACCACCAAGAGATTTTGTCTTCATTGGACCACATACATCTGAATGCACCAGATCAAGTATCTCGGGTTTTCTAGAAGATCCAGAAGACTTAAACGAGACTCTGTGTTGTTTCCCTGCAAAACATTGGTCACACGTTTGTAATTGCAAACCAGAAATACCTGTAATGGCATCCCTCTTGGATAACACAGACAATCCCTTCTCACTGATGTGAACGAGTCTCTTATGTCATAACTTAATGACATCATCATTCTCCACTGCATTAACTGCATCCATGGAGACCTTAGCTTTCATCCAATAGAATGATGAAAACTTATCACCTCGAGCCACCACCATAGAACCCCGTGAAAGTTTCCACTTACTCCCTCCGAATAAGCTATAGAAACCCTCATCATCAAGTCTCCCTGTAGAAATCAAATTCAACCGAATGTCTAGGACATGCTTAACTCCTTTAAGCAACAACCTAGTACCAACCTAGTACCCATACTCGTTTCCAAGTAAATATCACCAATGCCAAAAACCTGAGTCAGACCATCATTACCCATCATCACGGAACCGTAACTACCCGAAGTATAGGAATAGAACAAATCCCGATGTGATGTAGCATGAGTAGTTGCTCCACTATCAATAACCCAACTGGATTCATGGCATGCAACATTAATAGCATCACTCTCACAGAGTATAAGAAACTCATCTTCAGTAACAGTTACTCTCTCTTCACTATCTCCTTGCTTCTTTCCTTGCTTACTGTCTTTCTGCAACAACCAGCAATTCTTCTTTAAGTGCCCTCTCTTATGACAGTAATGGCACTCCACATTAGCAAATTTATTAGATTTTCTTCTGCTTCTGTTCTTCTTCGATTCTCTATGTAAACTTCTTGATGTAGATTGTTGCGGAAGCGTAAAAGTAATGGAATCCACCATTATTATTAAACTAAACTAACGAAATAAACTGATAAAATACGTAAATAAACTGATAAAGTAAAGAACAAAACGATAAATTGATTAATAATAAACTCGAGTGATAATATTCTCTGATCTGGTTGACAAAGACAGACTAGACTTCTCTTATATAGAGATTGTAATTTCCTAGATAGACTCAAATAAAGAAATAAGATAATTATTAAAGGATACTTTCCTTGATTGCTAAGACTCTAAACATGGAAACCCTAAATACTAAAATCTGGTAACTACGCTAATGTAGTAACCTGGCCGTTAGGCCCACTAATGATCTGGCCGAGAGGCCCACTAGTTGGATGGCCGCCATCACTTCTCCCTCGCGACTCAGTAACCAGTACATCTGATTATCTGAACTTGAAGAAATAGGATTTGACTGCCTCCTAGTTTCTTCATTCAAGACACTGTTCTTCACCAAGTCCATTGAGATAACTCCTTCGGAAGTAGAGTTACAAAGAGACATCCTGAACACCTCCCAAGAATCTGGTAACGTACCAAGAAGCCATAAACCATGAATCTCCTCATCAAAGTTTATACCCATATCAGATAGTTTATTGAGTAACCCCGGGAACACATTCAAGTGATCAGTCATGGGAGTTCCCTCTCGATATCTTAACTCGAGCAATTTTTTCATCATGTACATCTTATTATTTCCTGTCTTCCGAGCAAACAACTGCTCCAGCTTCAACCATAACGAACGAGCATTAGTCTCATTTTCAATATGATGTAACACATTATCATCTACCCATTGCCTCATCAAACCACAAACTTGGCAATGTAGCAATGTCCACTGATCATCAGTCTTCTCATCGGGTTTCCTCTCATGAAACACCGCAACGTGAAATTCCTTCACAAAGAGCAAGTCTTCCATCTTACACTTCCATAGATGATAATTAGAACCATTCAAACTTATCATTCTACCCATATTTTCCATCACAAACACAAACGAACCAATAACCAAAGTTATCACAATCCAAAGAACTCTCTAACCTGGAGCTCTGATACCACTTGTTGGGGAAAAAAGGGCACTTAGGCGCAGCAGAAACGAGAGTTTTCCCCTTTGAAGTCGGTTGCAACGAAATTAAGTAAATCAAGAAAAGCAAAAGGAAATAAACAATCACACAGAAAGTGAAAAGTTTTCAACAAAATCATGCTATATGGAAGTTAAAGTTTTACCTGAAGTTTCAGATTCATTTGCAACTTTTCCATGGAAACAATTCTGGAAAAAGAAATCTATGGACCCAAAAATCCAACAATTTATT
>BEHA01050166.1:455245-468308 GCA_002897215.1 Eschscholzia californica subsp. californica
TCTAAATTGATTGCATTCTATTAGTCTTGAAACTCCATCGTGAAAATTATATCTAATAACAATGCAATCTATATATTGTTAACAACACATGTGTCAAAAAACAATAAGACAACGAACTATCCATAAAAGAAAACATTTTTAATACCGCAATATCTAAACATTTTTTCCTATGTTGAGTAAAAGGCATTTCCCCGCCCGTAGGGCGGGGATTATGCCTAGTATTGAAAATGACACAACATCATACATTTTCAATGAGAGAGGGGAAATAACGTTACCTGAAAGAGAAAAAAATTTGAGAGAGAAAGGAAGTTGAAAGAGGGAGAAAGCGAGTGAGATCATAAATGAGAGAGGGGAAATAGTGTTACTTTGATATTAGAGAAACAATCCCACGGAAATAAAAGAGTTTTGTTGGAAGGTTTTCCATGGAATATACACTAGAATTAGTGTTAGGAACAAAGAAAAGCACCGACGTTAGCACTTGGGTCAAGAGTTTGTTCGTTATAGGGTCAGGGTCACAGACTAACTATTGACCCTGTTGACTAGAGACGGTCGTCAACGACCGTTAGTTTGTGACCTAAATGCTAATGACATTAGTTTTTCATTGATCCTAACGCTAACTTTACCTTTTACTCATTAGAAAATGGGAGTCTGAAGGGAAATCGGTGAAAGATGTGTGGGTTTCAGGGGTGTACACATTTTCGATGGAGAACTTGTCAGACGTAGAGCGGAGCTTAGTCCCAAGCTAGCTCCTTCACCATCGTTAGCTCTGCGAAAGACACGGATCCTGTCCGACGATCCCTCAGTAGAGAGTCGTGGACACCGACGACCTACCGTTAGTAGAAAGACAAGTTGTGTTAGCATATGTCGCTCCAATGGATCTACTGTTTAGCATAGGCCCCTTCAATATATCAAGGAAATAATCGTAAGAACTAGTTTGATGAGATTTCCAGAGGGCATGTATCAAATGTTTGTGAAGAAAATTAAGTTCATGTGATATTTGTGAATAATATTTTGAAAGTTCCACGATAACAAAGAAGAGTGTCCTGAGAACTAAGAGAAAGTGATCTAGAGAATTGGTAGGGATAATAATCTCATATTTCAAGGCAATGTTTTGAAAGACGCAATGTTTTGAGGACATGTATTAAGTGCAGAATAAAGCACGTTCCCTCTACGATCGACATATTGAATTCAATGAACATTTATGCTTTTGAATTACATTGGAGTTTTGCTCTATTGATCAACGTGTTTTTATTTTGGCATTATAATTTACTTCTAAGATATTTTGTGTTAGAGTCAACAAAAAGTAGCGGCATAAACTCCAAAAACCCCTAGAGGTCCCGGAATCGACCCCTAGAGGAGATGGAATCATTGGGTTATTGAATTTGGGTTATTAGGGTATAAATAATGTAGTTGGACTTTAAGTCGTAGTTAGTTGAGCTTTATGCCATAGTCTAATTGGACTTTAGGCATGTTCTTGTTAAAATTGACAGTTACAGTGCTTATCACATCTTTGGTGTATCAATGTCGTTGTAATGACTATAGTACATCGTAGTCAATTTCCAAAAAAACATAAAGTAGCAGCATTAGCATTTGGGTCACAGACTAACGGTTGTTGACTACCGTCTCTAGTCAATTGGATCAACGGTTAGTCTGTGACTCAGACCCTATGATAAACAAACTCTTGACCCCAAATACTTACTTTTCTTTGACTCTAACACTAAATATCCATCCTCATTTGTTATTTCATGTAATTGTATAAGTTTGTTGTTTGGTTGAGAACGAATTTCCACGAAAATGATTATAATATACTTCATGTTCTTTAAAGTAATGAATAAAAACATTAACTGTGTGTTTGGGTGCAGTATTCCTAGGTAGGATTCTTACCAAAAATGAGATTTGGTAGGAAATCAAGATTTCGTGGTATGTTTGGCTACTAAAAATCTCACAGGACTCTTGAAACCTAAAGATTCGTATGTCCAAAATTAATGTTGGACCAAAATCCTACCCTACCTCCTAAGATATACAAAGATTTTAGATTACTAAACCAAATTTCAAAATGAAACCCCAAAAAATATTTCTTTAAAAACACATTTTTCTACAAAATATTTTTTTTTTCAAAAATCGGTTTTTGTTAGATTTTTTTTCCTTAAATAGTTCTCGAGAAAAAAAATAAATTTAGGAAAAACAGTTTTTCGAAAAACGAAAGATGTCTTAAAAAAATGATCTTTTTAAAAAATAGACCGTTTTAAAAAACGGGTTGCCAGAATAACGATTTCTTCAATTTTTTTTAAAGATATAATTATATATCCTATGATCTTATTAGTTACAAACAAATCTAATAAAGTTATTTCAACTAATTAATCAATTTAATCATGAATCAGTAGATTGGTGATTTGTTCACCCAAACAAAACATAATTAAGTTTTCAGAAACAAATTAATTAATGAATATAAGTCAACAAAATGCAACCTATCTATTACTAAAACTAAAAAATTTGAAATAATTTAAAATAATTAAATAATACTTTATCAAAGTAAAATAAAAAGTTAACATCGTTCGACAAAAATACGCTAAAAGAATTTCGAAATTAGTTTTGTAATCTATATATATATATATATAACTTACGAAAATATAGAAATATATATAGGTTTCAAGTATCCTATATATTGAAACAGTGTTTCTTAAGTTTCTATGAAATCGGTTGCAACGAAATCAAGCAAGAAAAGCAAAAGGAAATAAACAATCACACAAAGCACAAGAGATTATACGTGGTTTGGTTGGTGAGACGTACTCCACGACGACAACGACGCGATAATTTTCATTGTGGTAAGTAAATAAGTTACACAAGCAATTCGTGAGAACTCTACTATCACCACTAGTTTATATATAGCCACAAAAATCATAATCCCACTGACACACCGCCTCACCGACTATATTTTTCTATTTTTGAATTATATATGAAATCGCTTACACTATTGACCGCTCTAACACGAGTCCTGCTCCACATACCAGCTCTGTCTTGGACCCCCTGCATTGCATAACAGCTCTGCCTCGGTGATCAACCCTGCTAACGAGTCCAAAATTCTGCCAAGCGGGTTGGCGGATTGCAAGCCGGGTTAGATATCAACTCATATTCAAGAAACTTTCAACAGAATTTAATTCCTAGGGTGGACCAAGGAAATACACTTTCTATTAGATGGTGGAAACACCTATTTCAATGGCAACTGTTCCATTTCCATGGAAACGGTGATCTGAAACACAACAAAGAAAGGTGGAGAGGGAAAGACCAAAGACAAAGGAAGAAATTTAATAGCAACCGTAACAGTTATGTGACGAAATAGTAAGTTTTAGGACCAAATCAAAATACAAGAGGCTAACAAAGAGTTGGTCACAACATGAGAACTAAATAAGAATTAACATTAAAATAACTTGGTCATAGTATTTGACCGAGTTAAGAATACCGAGTTAAGAATACGTTAAAAATGATTTGCTAGTAAATCCTAAAGTCATATCATAAGGACTTGGATCAAATAAATTTGAAGTAGATTCAGTCATGCAGACAGATTTTTAAATGATAACTCAAGAATCTTAGATATATAATAATCTAGTTATTTTAGTAGTTTCATATTTTCGGTTAGTAAAGAATTAATATTTTTAGTAGTTTTATAATTTTAGGATTCTGATATTTTATTTTTTAAAAGTTGTTATTTCAAATTTGATTAGGTTTAGGAAACCCTAATGTTATATAAAGGAGGTTTAGTAGTTGTTCTATTCATTCAGTTTTATCAATAAAATTCAGTATTAAATGTAATCTTGTTAGTTTTAGTTTTATCTATTTTCTCTCTACTTTATACTCAATTAATCTCTCTCTCTAGCGGATTACAACAATTCCAAGTAGTGATCACCAACTCCTCCACAGAAGATTGATATCAAGGTGAAAGAATCAATAAACTATTCTTGTGAGAAGAACCATTCAGAACTAACGTGAGTCTCTTAACAAGATGTTCTTTTTAATCTACTTAGTTAATTTCCTTTTTTAGTTGGTTCAAAACAAAAAAATCAAATCGTGCAACCCGTGCACTTACATAGTTAAGATTTAGAGTTTTTGGTTTTTATATACTGTAAAAGTTCTAAATATTTGATGGTTTAGGGTTTAGGAGTTCAATTTCTTTCTAGATATACAAGTATTTCTAAAAACAACGAAGTTTAATTACTTGTTTAAAATGGGCTTCTTTAAAGCATTATTAGTATAGGAAAATGATCCTCATCCGGCACAAAACCCGGTCGAAACCCGGCGGGGTGACGTGTCGGGCTGTGTATTTCACTCTCTCTAGATCACAGCCCGGCACGTCACCCCGCCGGGTTTCGGCCAGGTTTCGTGCCGGGATGTGTATCACGGTTGATTGGTATATACTTGACGCAATAGTGTTATCCACATGAACAGAAAGAGGAAAACAGGAACTTTGATACTCGATATGTATCACGAAGAAGAGAAATCAACATCTGAACAAAAAACTGGAACTCCTATGGAAGAAGATTCATCTTTGAGCTTACTGGAAACTGATATTGACAACTTGAATTTGCCTACTACTGACTCACCCCTCAAAGAAGGGAAGAATAATGTTGATATTATACGAACCCTTGCAAAGTCAACTAACGGAGAACCTAGCCATGCAAGCCAAAGAGAGTTCCTATTTGAGAAGCGATTGACTTCGCATGATATTAAACATGACCTAGTTATACCAATAAGAGAGGCCAAGAGGCATATGCCCATAATACGTCTATCGGAGAAAATGTTCAAGACACAAATCATAAGACTATTGGATAACAAGAAAAAGCAAACATGGTGGAGGATGAGGTACAAATATTGTGAAAAAAACCGAACTTACCTTTTAACACGAAGATGGAAACATTTTGTTAAATATCATGAACTGAAAATGGGTGATATCGTTCAATTCCAAAAATTGGAAGGATGGGATAACAAGTATCTTGGGATTGAATTTTGTCGTCACCAAGTAGGAGTACGCTTTCCGGATAGTACTTGTGAAGTTGTTTGTGGTTTTGAAGCTAAGAAAGATAATATTAAGAGTAGTAGTAAAAGTAGAGCAGTAAAAAGAAAGCGTGACTTCTTGCCGAAGATTTCACCGCTGAGCCCAGCTCGATGTAGTAGCAATAATTGTATTATTGATAAACCGATGAGCTCTACTCTATCAATCATACAAGAAGGCTGTGACATTCTAATTCCCCTTTGTGAGTTACTGAGTTTGTTTGTCTGTGTATATCTCTCGTACATTATTATAAAATGAGTAGTATATTTTCTGTCTTGGTGATGATAATTTTATATATTTTTGGAAGAAAGACGGATCCTGATATGTGTTGCAGACAGTCCTCTAAAACTTCTCTTTGTTTGAATTCGTTCTTAGTTGTTTCGGTTGTGTATAATTTTCTCTGTCCAAATCTCATTCATTTTCTCTCTAAACTACTTGCTCTATTTACTTATTGTAAGAAAAAAGAATTGTAATGATTTGTATTGATTCTCATAGCTATTACATAAGATCTTTATGAGGAGTAGTACAAGAGAAAAGTTTAAGCAATTGAACAAGGTGGGACTAACTATATATTCTAACATTCCCCCTCAAAGGAATGACTTTTGCTAGTGAAAAATTCATGAGTTTGTTAAAAACCAAATTGTAGATTTTGACTTGTTATTGATATGGAGACATCATTGTGAGGTTGCTCTTGTTGTTGATGTTGTTCTTTTTCTTTTCTTCATTAAAAGGCCATTTGAAGAAAAGTTGACACCATTGCCCGGTTTGTCGTTTTCTCATTTTGTCATTTTATCATTTTATCGATTTGTTGTATTCTCTATTTAAAGAGAAATTTGACAATGTAAACCATTGTCAAGTTTTTGTTGGAGTTCTTCCTCCATTTGACAATTACTAACCACCGGTTTTGGAGATCTTCCTACCTTGGTTTTTTTTTAATAGCCATCACACATGATTATTACTCCAACATCATCAATGCAATTCAATCCTTTGATCTACTTGATTTTGTTGAACATAAACACTAGCAAACATTCGATCTTGATCGTCCCACTTCTATTCTTCATTTATACCCTTTCTCTTATCTCCTTTTCATGTGATCTTGTAGAAAATCTAATGGAACCAAGTAGCTTACTAAAGGAACAAACATTTGAGAGTTCTCGTATTGGATATAAGAAGTATGAGCAAATCAACTTAAAGGATGAATTCACTTGCCATAGCGAACCCACAAATATGTTTACAAAAACATCAAAAGAAACCCTCCATGAGAATAAGCTTCATTTCTTTCACACATTTTATCAAACATGTGGTGTGCATCATTTTGTAGATCAAAATTTTTTTTGGACAACTATAAGTATAGTTTCAAGATAAACATGGGGTAAATAACTAGGTTAAGAAAAAACCCATGAAATCTTTCCCCCTCTCTAATAGCTTTTCAATTTCTCACAAATAGACCTTCATTTAAATGACCATTAATCCACATAGATTTTCTTGTGTGGAGAACTTGAGGCATTTGAAATGCTTGAGATCTTTTGATTTCTTCAACAAATCACTCTTGGTTTGATTGCTTCTTTTTGTTAATCTTCATCATTTTCAAATACTATGGAGAAAAGTATTGAATAATGACTAGATTTGAACAATAGAAGAGAACTACTCTTATTGGGAAAAAAATACTAAACTTCAAGCAAAAACTAAAAACCGCCGAAAGTCCAGCGGACAGTAGCCATTAATGGGACTACCGCCGCCGGCAAAGCGGAAGGCTCTATTGACTAACTATTCCCAAGAAAAAAGAACTAGGCTCTGATACCATGTAAGAAAAGAGAATTGTAATGATTTGTATTGATTCTCATAGCTATTACATAAGATCTTTATAAGGAGTAGTACAAGAGAAAAGTTTAAGTAATTGAACAATGTGGGACTAACTATATATTCTAACACTTATTAAAAGACGTGTCGATCCGAAAAAGTTACTAATCACTTTTATTTAAGATCGGGCTTTTTAAGAAAAAAAATTCAAAGACAGTTCTCAAGGGTTGATTAGAGATTCCATTAACCCAACCAGCCACTCCATTATATGACATGTAAAGCAAAACTGATATTTTGCTCGAAGAGTGTCCGCTTCATCTAAAATTCAAAATCGTTGGTTCGATTCCTGGAGGTATTCAGATAACTGAAGACCTTCACTTAGGCATACGAAGTTTAAAGTCTAATAGAGTTGAAAAGTAAGAAGTACGGATCGAAACACTCCATGGGTAGATCCCACTAATCATTTCGTTTACTGGATTTCGTACAGGTCAAGTTCGGATGACAAGAAGATATTTAGAATTAAGAAAAAAAAAATCTTCAAATGGTGTTACAAACTTTTTCTTAGAGAAGGCAAAATAGTTTCACTGATCAAAGAAAAACAGGGCGGTAACTAAGGAGGCTAACCATCCTAATAACAACAAAAAAAACAGAAGATTACATTTGAAAGGGCTTAGAGTTTGATCATGACATCCCAATTACTAATAAATTGACTGAAATGAGTATCACTAATCCAAGTCTGATTCGAGGCCCTAAAGTAAATTATGCTCTGC
This sequence comes from Eschscholzia californica subsp. californica, assembly GCA_002897215.1. Classification (NCBI taxonomy): domain Eukaryota; kingdom Viridiplantae; phylum Streptophyta; class Magnoliopsida; order Ranunculales; family Papaveraceae; genus Eschscholzia; species Eschscholzia californica. The sequence continues at coordinate 462,863 of BEHA01050166.1, forward strand.
ACCTTGACGACTCTATTCTCTAATGATTGTTCAGTATCGTCTTCTTCCTCTAAAATTCAGTGATTTCTCTCTAGCCAGATTGTCCATATGATGGTGAGTCATGGATTGTTGTTGGAGCTCACTATAGAAGGAATTGATAGAAGGAATTGACGGAGAAACCATGTTGAGAGGGCATCCATACCCGATAATCTATCATGGAGTATAAAGAACTTGAAGCTAAAGTTCCATTCTCTTTGGTTCCGAGAAGTTTGACCCACAAAATTCATTCTCAAATGTCCACTCAATCACATTTATCGGCATAATCAAAGAGAATGGAACTTTAATGATGATTACAAATATATATAAGCCAACTGGTAAAACAGAGAAGAAGAAAATTTGGAATGAATTAGAAAGTATCAATAGTATGTATCATCTCCCATGGTTATTAGTGGGTGACTTCAATGTTATTAGATTTGTCGAAGAGAAGAACAAGAATAGCTCGACCACCAAACACATGGAGAGATTCAACAACTTCATTGATCTCCTTGGGCTCATCGATTACCCAATGACAGGGGCTCTTTCACATGGTCAAATGGGCAGGAGAATCCAACCATGAGCAGAATAGACAGGGCATTGAGCAACCAACAATGGAACGATCTCTTACCTCAAACCACCATCCATATGCTTATTCGTGCAATCTCAGATCATTCTCCATTGTCCTTAAAATCAAATGGCTCGAGCAAACAACCACACCCCTTTCGATTCGATAACTTTTTGCTAACCCACGATTCCTTCTATGTTATAATGGAAGATTCGTTGAATTATCTTTATTTTGCATGTACAGCTAGCTTTGCTTTGCAAAGAAACTTCAAGCTCTGAAACCCATTCTCAAGAATTGGGCCAGAGAGATCTTCAACAAGCTTGAAGAGCAATTCAACAATCTCAATTCAGCAGTTTCCAAATTCAATTCATTAGAAGAAGCAAGAAATCTGAATGGTGTTACAGACCTAGAGAATGTATTTTGGATCTACGGTGGTATTTGTTATTTTATATGCATCTGAATTGGTTGAACTGAATTGGCTGAATCTGAATTAGCTGAATCATTTTGTCAATTAGATGGTTGATTTCCATGTCTGGATCATTGGGTTTGAATTAAGAATTTGACAATTATACCCCTCATTAAAATATGACAAAACACACCTTAATGTTGGTTTGGAATAAAAATATTAGAAACCCTAGGTAGGGTTTTCATTATTCTCCTCTTCCACAAGTCAGTCTGCCTCTCCTCTCCTCTCTCTCTCCCCGATGGAACTCTCTCGCCGGAACTCCAACCTCTCGCCTACTCTCTCACTGTCTGGATACCTCTCGCCGAATCTCCCTCTCTCTGGATACCTCTCGCCAATCTCCCTTCCTCCCTCTGGAAACATCTCGCCATCTCTCTCTCTAACCGATTGTAAGATCGTCGGATCTCTTTCACTTTCTTTGACTCTCTCTCTCTCTATCGTTCTCTCGACAATAAGCGAAAAGAAGTTTAACCCTCGCCAGATCGACGAGGGCTTGGAAAAAATGGGTAGGTTACCCTCGCCGGATCCGACGAGGGTTCACATATCTCCTTCGATGTTCGTTCTGTGTGCTGTGATGGCGGTAGTTTGTCGTGGTGGTGTGGTTTGTGGTGGTTGTGGTGTCGATGATGTCGGTGTTGTGTTGATGGTGGTGATCCGACTGTTTGTGATGGTGGTGAGTGTAGGGATTTATACCCTTATACTAGTGTTTATAGCGGAAATAAGACATCTAATGTCTACACTAGTATCCCCAGGATCACATGCAAAACTAGTAATTAATCTAATGGAGATAGTAGATTACCTTAATCGCTTTTCCCTCGAACTAGCTGAATTGATTGAAGAAGACCAAGAGCTTCAAGTGTAGCTCCTCTACTTGGGACACGAGCAATCAATTTGATCTCCCACCTTGTTGTATAGCTAGCACACCAATGGTGGTTGGAAAAGAAGAACACCTTCTTCTTTGACTAGATTGATAGTAATGGGAATTAGCTCACTTTCTCCTCTCTACTTGATGTGGTAGAGTAAGAAAGCTTAGAGAGAAATTCCACACCTTATTCTCTGCCCTAAGAGTGTTTATATAGAACCCTAATAAGAATCCACCTCCTTTTAGGTTTCCTAAAACACCCTTTAGAATAAGATTTAGGGAAATAGTCGAAAATAACAACTATTGGTATTTTCTCAATTCCCTAAGGAGGAGGTGTCCAAACACCACGAAAATTGGCAGATATTATGTTTATTATATCAGAAACTAACCCTCCAAAATTCAGCCCAATCCGAGTCCTAGAAGTACCCGAACCGGTCTAGGCCCAAAAACCCTGTTTTTGGCCTTTTTGTACTATCTTTGCCTAATTCCTTTTTAGGCCTATGAGATATGTTTATGGGACACTCCCATGATTATATCTCACTCCCACTAGTCATATCCTAGATCAATTTGTCACTCTTATGTGTAACCCGTTGTAGGATCCGATCGAAATTAGCCGCGAATTACTTCGTAATTCGACGATCGTAGTTGGTCTCTAGCTACAACTCTACGATCCCTAAATCAATCGGACTTGATGATCTTCCACATCAATTATCCTATCCGACAAATTGTTCGCATTGTCACCTTGGTCGAAGGACATCTCCTTCAACTCCTTCAGACTCCCATTTGGACTTAGAACAAGTGCAATGCCTCGATTACCGTGTCAATTTAGTATCCCATCTGATACGTCACGTCATTCAGACTTTCTTGATATCCGAGTACAACTGTAAAAGACAAACTATTAACTTTTAATCCGTTTGAGCGCGGCCACGCATTTTCAGTTGCTACTCATCAAGTGGCCTTGAGACACTTTGTACCTAATGTGATTTAGGATGACACAATCCATTCTTGCGCTCCCACTTAACTTCATGTCTATCATGTCCTTCCCAGTATCCGTCTTTATAACCTCCTTTTACGGCGCGGCGTTTGACGGAACTAAAGTCGGACATTCCTTTCATAAGATGAGTGGAGCACTCATGTTTTGAGGAATCTCTCCAATTGTCTTTATGAGAAGTATTGACGTTCATCACGAGTGATGTACTTCTCATTTTAGGGTTATCCAGTGTATAAACCTTTTACACACCCACGTAGTCGAATAGAATATACTATTCCTATAGCACATGAAACTGCGCTATCCCATCGACTCCCGTGCTAGTCTTCGTGAGTCATTGTTGTCCATGCAATGACCTGGACCAGGATTTTTGATAATAAATATTCCAAGTTCACTTAATAGGGTTTCATTCATCAGATCACGTATCTGACAAACCTATTCGGAACGTTTTCTTATCGATGGACTGTCGTTTAAATACTAAACCAAATTTAGACGACTGGTGAAATAACTCTTATTATTTCTGATAACGAGAGTTGTAAATCTGAGCCTCTTCCGTAAAACTCCTTTTACCCACTCAATTTTACTTTGTCGAGGTTTAAAATTATACCTCATGCCTTAGACTGTGTATGAATCTCATACTATGTCTTAGGTGACAGTTTAGTTTGACTACCGTGGTAGTCGGTTTTAAACTTTGCTTATTATCAATTAATTTGAAGATTGCTAACTTCAACCTTGATAATATCTAGTAACTTTTACTAGAGTTAAGGCTTTTAATTCTTTGTGTAGTATTTGCAACAGTTTGCGGCTTAAACACTTTTAGCCTACTTTCCTTCCATGTCTGAAAGTTTGCTACGATGACATGTTCAATTTTTGTACTACTTCATCCTTTAGCCTTCTAGGATGTACTAAGTATTGTTTCGGTTTTCCAATCCGAATTCGGATGTTTAAATGCTAATCATGTCCAACATGATTGACTTTATGTTTTCGAACATAAATGTCTCTCTCATGCGTGCTAGCTCATCGGTGTCTTTTCAGACTCCGAGTTTTGTAACGCCCTCTGTCATGAGTTTTTGGGTCAAAATCTTTTAGACTTTCCGAGTCTTAGATTTTCTGTTTCGGATCTCAAGCATCTCAGCGTACTGAGTCTCTCTAATCCTATCATCCTTTTGATCTATGCTTATAGATCTTCAGATGCCCAAAATGGCATTTTATCCTTTTGTGTGTGGTCCTTTATTGAGTCAGTTCGTTACTGTTATACAACACCTTATGTCGTACTCAATCTTTTGTATGTACTCTGCATACGGACCCGGAAGGTTTGTTTACTCCCACTTACCTTCTTGAAATTTCGTGATTCAAGATTTTCTTCATTCCTCAGGAATCAAACTTCTTTGATTGCCTTTTGAATCGAAGATTCTAACTCTTGCATGCTTTTAATCTGTCGATAGATTTCTGAAGCATGCTTGTGGACATAACTTGATTGGAAGAATCTTTATTCTTCTTGTCTCGTTTCGGGAAACATGAATGTTTCCATCCTTCTCAGTTTTCTATTTTGGAAAACCAATTTAGGTCTTCTGTTGACTTAAATTATCAAGCTTCATGTCTTGACGAGATATGGATTCCACGATGATTTTGGCTTCTAGCCAAAATCTAGAGTCAGTTTCCGTTTCTGCGCAGGTCTTTTATCTCTTCAGAAATAACCTTTATTTTCTGTGTCTTTGAGATTTTATTTTGACCTTTCAGGGCTTTTGAACAACAACTTGGAGTTTATCTCAACTACTTTGAGATAGATATACCTTTAGAGACACTTTCACTCGCTTTGAGAGTTCTCCTGCGAATGACATTCGCATTTGTGCGGTGGGTTTACAAGATCATATCTTTAACCTTTCCTTTTCCAAGGAGTCGCAGTTTGTTGCTCTTGGTCGAATTTAATCGTCTTGTACAAGTTTCATGATTGTTCTTCATGACCCTCCATGATTTTTCTCATGATCGAATTAAATCGACTTGTACTTTTCTCCCACTTATTCTTGTAATAATTAGTGTTTTCTCCCAGACTACTAGGTGTGCTAATTATTAGAAGAATACTATCATGAGCAACAAACACTTTGTTCTCTTGATTGGTTATGGAAGAAGCCCAAATTTCTTTCAAAAAGAAATTGCGTCAGATATTAGCTAGTTTTGTACAAATTTAGCTTTAGATGGAATTTTAGTAGTTTTGTGAGAAGCTATGTCTAGACTAATGGATTTTGGAGGATAGAGTTTGATTCGTGTTCTTCATCTTAATCCTTTTGGACACTCCAAATATGGATAGGTTAGAAGTACGTTTGAAGATCAATCTCTGTTTTCGACTCAAGGCTTTCTTTCTTGTCAGTTTGATTCATGTTTTGGTTATAGTGGACTTGTTGTCCTCGTCCCTTTCCGATTGAGATGAACCTATCTTATAGGTTTTTAACCAAGTTTAGAATCTTTTGGTATAGTTTGTTAAATTTAGCACTTATTAACATCTCAATCTAGAAATAAAGTTCTTTATTGATTCTCCATAATACTTAGTACAGA
>BEHA01050166.1:470849-482916 GCA_002897215.1 Eschscholzia californica subsp. californica
CCAGATGCTTCCATTACAGCTGGTGGTCGAGTCCTAGACTCGACCTGGACGCGTCTCCAAGACGCGTCCCAGCTGCTCTGGACGCGTCCTAGACGCGACCAGTGGCAATCTGGTTGCAGCTGCTGGACGCTTCTCCTAGACGTGTCTCAGCAGCTGCTCTGGACGCGTCCAGTGGACGCGACCAGCAGCTTCCTGGCCGGACACTAGGGTTTCTAAAACCCTAGTTTCCAAAATTTTTTTTTTTTTTTGTGCAAATCTTATTTGCTAACTTCCAATTTTAAAACTCTTTCTAAATTTTGAAATCTTTTAGAACACTTCTAAAATTTTACAAAACTTGTAGAAACTTTTAAAAATTTCCAAATTTTGTTTTGAGAGTTTCCTAAAACTCAAAACACTTCTTTTATGTAGCGCCTAGACCTTCGAGTCGGAGAATCGGACGAGTTGGATCGTCGAACAAAGGTAGCAATTTTTAAGGACTTGATTTCGAATACTTATTCGGTTGATACGGACAGCTCATCGGATAGTTGTCTAGAAATAACGAATTTTGATTGGTCATGTGGAAAGTTTGGACATGGTTTGCCTATCATTTTGTGTTTGGCAATTTTCGTCGTTATCGAATTAATATGGACGATATAGTTTATTCATGGTTAGTTGTGGGATGAAAAATAAAAGAGAAACGTTACATCGGGGTTCATAAGGTAATTGGTGGGGACTGAATTAGTTGGATATAATATATTGGGGGGTTGTTTATGAGTTATATATAAGCTAGGGACTAACAAATAATTAACTAACTTGGCCACCTTCCACAACGACATTTGGCATCCCCTTTGGTTCAAAACCAATCCAACTCACTTTGTGCATGTTAACGTGGTGGCTGGGAAGATAGTCTAATTTAAAATGGTTTTGAGCGTGGACCCCACTTGCCATTTACATTTCAAGACCCACTTTCACTTTTCCTTTAAAACTCGTTTCAATAGAAGGTCAGTACTTTTATTTGGGCGTTTGGGAACAGAGAGTGAGAAAGGACGGTGACTTTAGTGGAGTTGATGGTTAGATTTTCAGTCGTCGATTTCTTCGTGGTCGAAAGTTCAAACCCAATGAAATTTGTTCCAGGTAAACCTATTCGACTTGTTCCACATATCTATCCGTTTAAAATTTTCTATTTCGTCCGTTTTTTGGTGGATTTACGATAGTTATTTCGATAACTGTATAGTTGGGTCTAATATCTCTTGGGTTCGTAGTTTAGAGCTATTTGGGATAGTTATAGTTATATTTCTTCGAATGGTTTGTGTTCAGGATCGTGTTTAGGATATTGTGGACTATTTTGGGCTGTCCATATATAGACGGGTTGCTGCCGAATTATTTTATTGCTCGAATTTCATATTTGGAATAGTTTTGGAAATGAATTGGAATAGAGATAGTTACCCGAATTTTGTCATATTTCACCTAAATGGATAGTTTGACTTATGGATTCGTAACATTGGGGTAATTTTATGATTTGACGGTTCTAGATTCATAGTACTTGGTTCATTATATGATTTGTCAGCTTATGAAGACTCGGAAATGTAAAATAGAATTTATGGGAAGTTGGTTGGTTGATTTGTATATATTTCAAGTGCTCGATGGAACATCTCAATGGACTCAATAGTGCCGATAGGACATTCCTAGTATAGTTTCATTCATTTTATGCATTCTTGCTTTGCAAGAGGAGTCTTGACAGTTATGTAACTGTCAAATGACCGTTTTGCCCTTTCATATTTCAGTAGGACTAATAAACTGCAATAGGGAGCTCGAGGAGAAGTGGAGCTTACTCAGGAGCATCATTGAAAGCGCAAGAAGAGGTAGGATCCTACGAATCTTACTTGGAGCACGGGTATTCCCCGTTTCACCATTATATATATATAGTCGTTTTTCTTCTTTTTATAGTTCTCTAGTTCAATTTATGATATGATATGGTATGATATGTATGTATGTGGTGTACTCTATGTTATGGATGTTTCTCCTTTCAAAACAAATTGGTTTTTCTGAAAAATAATCACATGGAGGCGGAATCGCTTGATCTGTGTGATCGTTTTGTGAATTGTAAACACGTGGTGGCGGAATCGCTTGAGCTACGTGTATAACATGGAGGCGGAATCGCTTGATCTGTGTTACGTGTATTGATTGTTTGACGCCGGGCATCGGTTGGTCCCCTTGTTTATATTTCTGTTATGGATTAGCCATGAATTCATGTTAAGGGTTACACTCGGTGCGTTGGCCAGCCGTTTGGTAACGACCATTCTTGTTTACCCGGAATGGGGTCCGAGAGAGATTGGGAGTTGGGGTATTCCGACCCTTGGAGTGATTAGGAGACTGACCAGTGCCATGTTTGTTTATTTATTCTGCTAAGCCACTGGTAAGTGTGGTTTGAATTATGTAATGTCTTGTGTTTGATACGTACAATGTTTCACCGAACCGAAAGAGGGTGTTTACCCAAGTTTTCTTAAAAGAAAATACTTAATCCCTGAAAGTGAAAACTTGTAAAAGCTTGGCTTTAAACAGGGTTTACCCTACCTTGAGACACAAGAACGCTCTTCTCCTTCGGTTGATGGGACTTGTTAGGAGGGCTCTGTTCTTGTAGCTTTGGGAGCCTATCAGATCATTTAATATTATTATAGGTTCATGCATATGTTTCGGTATTCTTCGAATGGTCAATGAGTTACCTTGCGAGGAAGCGTCAGATCTGGCCGGAGATAGGACGCGCCTCAAGACGAGATAATTGTATCGCCGTGGGTATATGGCTCTACTAAGCGACGATACTCTTATAGTCGTCTGGGTAAGTCATGAAATATTCTAAGCGTATCATTGTTTGGGTGAGATTTACTATTCGATGCGTATTGAGATCACAAGCCAGCCCGATGGGCGATGATGACGAAGGGAGAGTTACGGAAGCTCTTACCGGGGTATTACGTGGATCCATGTGTACACTGCAGTAGTCAAACGTTCGATAAGGCACCGCCTGCCTACGCACTAACAAAGGCCGAACGGTTCTTCCTAGCTGAATAGTAGGTGACCCCGACTGAGGGCGTATTCAGTCGTGATCTTGGTAAGCTAGAAGAATTATCTTGCTATATTGCTTTTCTTCGTGTGCATATTGATATCTCTGTATATATATCTGTAAATATGTAACACTTATAACTATGAATGTATTAAAATGTTGATGTGTGTGGTGCGGGTAGGATGTCTAGGTATCCTACTGAGCTGACCTTCGGGTTATCTCATTCCTATTTGTTGTTGTTCAGTTGCAGGTATTGGTGACCCGGAGTGACATAGTTTACTTCGACGGCTCACATTATGTAAGATTATAATTTCTATTATATTTTCAACATAATCACAACGTTAATATTATATATGTATCATCTAGAATATTTAGGATCGTTCTCTCACTCGTTTGCGATTGTACACATGTAAATAGTATGCACATTATCACTTTTTATTTGACGCTATTGTTATTAGAAGTTTGTGAGAAATGTATGTATGTTTAACAGGTTTTTCAGGTTTGATATGTTCAATTTATAGAGGAGACTCTGTCCAAATTCAGTCTCTTCTGTGAACTATTCATAAACATTAATTCAAGTTGTTTTTCTCTTTATGAAAACTATTTTGGGTTACATATTTTCCGAGCATATTTTCAAAAGGTTTAACTATATTTGATTTTCCGCTGTGTTTGTTCTTGATTTGTAACCCGTGATGAGAGTTTTGGCTTGGGTTTATATTTGAAACTGGTTTGAGTTAGTATTAGACCGAGTTTCTTTTATAAACTGCCGGGCAAACCGTGATTCGGAACACGGGGCGTCACATTTTAGAACACTTCTAAAATTCCAAATTTTTGTTTTTCAAAAGTTTCCAAAACTTAAAAACAACTCTTAATCAAACCAATTTTGGATCAAAGTCTAGGTTTTTGAAAATTTTCAAAGAACAATTTTGAAATCAATTTTGAAAAATCTTTGAATCCAATTCAAAATTAATCAAATTTTATGTTTTAAAATCTTTTTAAACATAACTATCAATTTAATCAAGCATGGATTAGTTTGAAATTCAATCAAATTGAGACTTTTAATCATCAATTTGATTCTCAATTTGAAATTCATTGAGTCCCATTCAATAATATCAAATTGTGAGTTTAAATAATTTTAAAACACTTTTAAAATACTTTTATAAACTTAATTTATCAAACTATCAATCATATCTAATATGAACTAGTTCGATTCTTAGCAAAAACTAGTTCATTGCAAGAGGCTCTGACGCCACTGTAAGGATTTATACCCTTATACTAGTGTTTATAGCGGACATCTAATGTCTACACTAGTATCCCCAGGATCACATGCAAAACTAGTAATTAATCTAATGGAGATAGTAGATTACCTTAATCGTTTTTCCCTCGAACTAGCTGAATTGATTGAAGAAGACCAAGAGCTTCAAGTGTAGCTCCTCTACTTGGGACACGAGCAATCAATTTGATCTCCCACCTTGTTGTATAGCTTGCACACCAATGGTGGTTGGAAAAGAAGAACACCTTCTTCTTTGACTAGATTGATAGTAATGGGAATTAGCTCACTTTCTCCTCTCTACTTGATGTGGTAGAGTAAGAAAGCTTAGAGAGAAATTCCACACCTTATTCTCTGCCCTAAGAGTGTTTATATAGAACCCTAATAAGAATCCACCTCCTTTTAGGTTTCCTAAAACACCCTTTAGAATAAGATTTAGGGAAATAGTCGAAAATAACAACTATTGGTATTTTCTCAATTCCCTAAGGAGGAGGTGTCCAAACACCACGAAAATTGGCAGATATGATGTTTATTATATCAGCAACTAACCCTCCAAAATTCAGCCCAATCCGAGTCCTAGAAGTACCCGAACCGGTCTAGGCCCAAAAACCCTGTTTTTGGCCTTTTTGTACTATCTTTGCCTAATTCCTTTTTAGGCCTATGAGATATGTTTATGGGACACTCCCATGATTATATCTCACTCCCACTAGTCATATCCTAGATCAATTTGTCACTCTTATGTGTAACCCGTTGTAGGATCCGATCGAAGTTAGCCGCGAATTACTTCGTAATTCGACGATCGTAGTTGGTCTCTAGCTACAACTCTACGATCCCTAAATCAATTGGACTTGATGATCTTCCACATCAATTATCCTATCCGACAAATTGTTCGCATTGTCACCTTGGTCGAAGGACATCTCCTTCAACTCCTTCAGTGAGATGGTGTGGTCTGGTTTGTGTTGATGGTGGTTTGTGTTGATGGTGGTTTGTTGTTGTTTGCGGGTGGTGGTGTTGACTATGGGACAAAAAATCTATAAAATAAAGGGACAAAAACGTCATTAGTCGAATTTCAGAAATTTGACCCATTTTTCAGACTTGTTTTGAAGTCTGAAATATATGAGCTCTTTTCAGACCATAACCCAAGTCATCAAAAATTTCAGATTTCTTTAATCCAAAAACAAACATCTGAAGTCCGATTCAGATTTCAGATCTGAAAAAATAAAAAAACAAACACAACCTACACTTATGCAGTCATGTGAAATTGTTGAAATGAATGGTTCGTTGACTTCCAATACTAACAACATGCTTGCATTTAAGGCATGCAAGGCTCATATCGACTAGTTCTCTTTGCTTTTCTGGAGAAAATAATTTCATTTCACTAAATTGTGAACTATTGACTTGATGATAATAAATAAATAAAACAAAAAAGATTAAAATTTACCTATACTGCTAAATAATTTCATTTCACTAAATTGTGAACTACTGACTAGATGCTTTCAATAACCTGATCAGAAAACAGATAAGCCAAAGTTGGTGGATCGAAAGAAACAACTATTAAAGGGTTGTAAACCTGTCTTTAAGTGGTTTGGTTGTACAAATAGACTTTCTGAAAAAGTGTATCATATATAAGATAGAGTAGCTTGAAAGCCTTCATAGGGAGGAGAAGACGCATACCATTTGCGGAAGACCACAAATGGAAGTACTATCAGCAAAGCTCTCCATACCAGGAATTGTCTAATGATGTAGATCCAAAAAAAAATATCAAGTTAAAATTTACTTCAATGAAATATCACATAGTGCCAGGGCCGGCCCAAGTAGTTGGGAGGCCTAAAGCGAAAAAAAATTTGGGGCCCTATGTACACTAATTAAAAAAAATTATTTTCTTGAACTATTTCTTTAACGGCATTTTCGTTAAAGGGTTCTTCAATTACATCAGTAAGTTCAACATTAGAAGTACCAATTGTAGAACTCTCTGACAGTATAGTATTCGCAATGTATTTATTAGACGAACCTTCGTGAAATATCGTTAATTACTCTAACCTTTTCTTTCTTCTCTTTTAGCATGTCCTGATTGATGTGTACCCTTAATTTTCACACTATTTTCAATTGAACAATTGAAGTACAATGGAATAATTTATACCTAAAATCGAAATATTAAATTTAAATCGCATAACTCTAATCTAATGAATAGCATACTTAATGAATGTAATTGTTGTTTGCTAAGACCTAAATTTAAAATTAATAAAATCAACACTTATTCTTTAGTAATAAGATTCAAAAAATAAAAGAATAAAATAAACAATTACAAAAATAAGATAGAAAAAAAAAATCATTACGTGTTTTTTTCATTGAAAGAAAAAGAATCATTATATGTTGGTAGAAAGATAGCGATATAACTGTTAGAGATTTGGATTGGGTACAATGCCCAACTGCGCAAGAGAGAACATCAAAAGTTTATAGAGAAATAACCAAAAGTTTAGAAAGAATGGTGAAGAAGGTATAAGAGTTAAAAAGAAATTTAGGACCCTAGATTTTAAAAGTTACTGGGTTTTCTCTTTGAAAGAAGTTAGACTAGGTTAAATTAAAGTAAGTTCTTCTTTTCAACAAAAAAAAAAAAGGTTAAAGTAAGTTCTTAATTTTGTGTTGTGGGCCCGCAATTTAATCACAACCACTTCCACCTAAATAAGTACGGCAGTATCCTTCAGCAAAAAAAAAGTACGGCAGTAGTGTTAGCGCACGGCTTTCAATGGTTTAAAACTAAAAGACGAGTGGGTTTTCTTTTTGGTTTTCTATTGGGGTGCCTTTAATAACTTCGAATTTTGGGGCCCCTTTCACAAGTGAGGCCCAAAGCAGCCGCTTTGGCTGCTTTGGGCCTGGGCCGCCCCTGCATAGTGCTATTGCCTAGTAGAAACTATCATTTTACCATACAATGCACAAACTTTCATACAGATCTGTCGGACATAGAAGCTCCAAACAAAAAATAAAATGTTGTCTTCCTTCTATGCAGGGTCACCTTTGAGGAATTAAGATACATATATATCCTCCACAATCCAGATACATCCTTCCGTATGTTCTTTTAAATGTTTTCATATATTTTTAAAAGCTAATCGAAAGAAAGACGACACATTCTCAGCCAAAGAAAAGAAACAATTTTTTTCAGTCAGAACTGTTGGAATCAGAGCCGATGTTGGCTCGACCCGATTCATCAAACTCAGAAACATAATGCTCTGTTGTGTTCGTCTCGTCGAGCCCTTCAAGTTAGAGCCAAGAATCACTCTAATCCGATTCCGGATGAATGAGAAATTCAAGTTTAAAGTTTGGACGAAAATCGGTTGAAATAGGGACTAAAATGGCAAAATGGACTAGTCGATTTGGGGGGCCATTTGCGCGAAGCGAGCACGTCCAGATCTGGACAGCTAGTGTTCGCTCCGCGTGACTTCAAGTGATCTGACGCGTGCTCGATGATTCCCTCGAGATAACGTCGGGACGAAGCCAGACGTGTCTTGATGTAGATTGTTGCAGAAGCGCGAAAGTAGTAGAACTCATTAACAAAACTAAGAAGAAACAATAAACAACCAAAGATTAACTAAAATAACTGTAAAGAAAGAAGATGCAATCAAGGGGTTTTGTTTTATAATTTAATTCGATGATCTACAAAACAGACTGGACTTCTCTTATATAGAGATTATACTTTCCTAGTTGGACTCAAACAGGGAAATAAGATAATTGCTAATATTACTTTCCTTGATAGCTAAGACTCTAAACATGGAAATAATAAATTGGAAACTTATATTAATAAAACGCTAGGCCGTTAGGCCTGTTGTCGGGTCGGCCGTGAGACCCAATAGAGGATGGCCGCCATCATACTCCCCCTCCGTAGAACAACTTGTCCCCAATTTGGTGTTGTCGTAAATCGGCTCATCTGGAAAAAACGGATAAATATCCGAAACATTGAAAGTGTTGGAAATATTAAAATCCGAAGGGAGATCAATAACAAACACATTATCGTTGATTTTGTGAAGAATCTTGAAGGGACCAAATTTCTTCTGACCGAGCTTCTTGAAAGAACCCACGGGAGTTCGTTGCTTGGAAATATAAACCATAACGGAATCACCTTTCTTGAAATCCTTATGAACCCGACGCCGATCGGCGGAAGCTTTATAAGCGGAATTAGCCAACGAAATATTGTTGCGGACCTCATTATGCAACGTGAGAATACGAGAGGCGAAGGACTCGGCGGTGGAGTTGAAATCGTCAATCGATGGAAGGGGAACAAGGTCCACCACATGCTTCGGTCGAGAGGTGTATACAATATCGACCGGTGCCTTCTTAGTCGTGCGGTTAATAGTGCTATTATACACAAATTCCGCATGGGGAATGGCCGTTTCCCAATTGACACCTTTGTCCTTAATAATACAACGAAGTAAGTTACCGAGAGAACGGTTGACGACTCGGTTTGCCCGTCACTTTGACGATGACACGTACTACTAAAGTTAAGTTTAGTATTGAGTCTCTTCCATAGAAAACGCCAAAAGTGACTTTGGAATTTTACATCTCGATCCGAAACTATTATTTTAGGTAAACCATGAAGTCGAACAATCTCCCAAAAGAATAAATTGGCTATAAGCATTGTCGGTTTTCTTGCAAGCAATAAAGTGAGCCATCTTACTAAAGCGATCGACGACAACCATAATCGAATCGCGTCCCTTCTGAGATCGGTGAAGTCCAAGAACAAAATCCATAGATAAATCTTACCAAATAGTAACCGGAGTTGGTAAGGGAGTGTAAAGGCCCGAATTTTGAGTTTTGCCTTTACTAGTCTGGCACATATAACAACGTTCAACAATACGGGAGACGTCCCGTTTGAGCTTAGGCCAATAAAACCGTTTAGACACCAAAGCGAATGTTCTGTCACGTCCGACGTGTCCTTCGTTGTGTAATTCTCGATTAATATGTTCCCGGAGAGAGGAAATAGGAATACACAATTGATTTCCGTGAAATAAGTAACCGGAAGAGATAAAGAACTCACCTGATGAACGGTTTTGACTGCAAGAATCCCAAATTGTACCAAAATCTGGATCGTCCTTATATTGGTCGGAGATGACGTCGAACCCCGGAACGTGAACCGTCATGGTTGTTAAGAGGCTAGCGCGGCGACTAAGGGCGTCGGCTACGGTATTAGAGGACCCGGATTTGTGCTTGATAACGAAGTTAAATCTTTGGATGTATGAAATCCATCTCATATGCATCGGATCGGCAGTTCGTTGATCGATCGTTTAAGGTTTGTAAAGCCTTATGATCCGTATAAAGGACAAATTCGACCCCGATGAGAAAGCGCTGCCAATTACGGAGGGCTCGGTAGAGAGCATAAAATTCGGACTCATATACAGTCCACTTGCGTCTTGCGTCTCCCAATTTCCCACTCATGAATTCAATAGGTCTTTTATGTTGAGATAGAATTGTACCTATACCAAGGCCTGAAGAGTCACATTCAACCTCGAAGAGTTTGGAAAAATCTGGGAATGCCAACACTGGTGCAGAACAAAGTCGTTGTTTAATTGTTGCAAAACCCTCATCTTGTTGGGGTCCCCAAGAAAATTTTCCTTTCTTTAAAAAATCGGTAAGTGGTGCCGTAACTGTACTGAAATCCCGTATGAAACGCCTGTAAAAAGAAGCCAAACCATTGAAACTTTGAACTTCAGATGGTGAGGACGGAGTTGGCCACTCTGAAATAGCACGGACTTTAGCGGGGTCAACCTTCATGCCATTTTTACTGATAATGAATCCCAAGAAATAAACCTCCTCTAAGAAGAAAAACTCTTTGGAACATTCATGTATAGAGAGTTCCGTCGCATGACTTCAATTGTGTAGAATAGCAAATTTGCTCCCGGGATAAGGTCAATCTGATGTTGGATATCCCGTAAAGGTGGCAGAGAAGGTGGGGTGATGGAGGGTATGAGATCTTTAAATTCATCAAGAAGTGGTTTAATCGATGGGTGTGGGGTGAATTCTTTGGTTGATGTATCCTTAGTAGCTAGTAGGAAACCACATAGTAGAGTCGGTGGTGATGTGGGTTCGGTTTCGGTGGTGGTGTGTTGATTGGTTTGTTGTTTCGGTGGTTGGTGAGGTTCGGTGATGGTGGATCTGCTAGAACGATGGTGCGGTGCGGTCGGTGTTGCTGGTGGCGAGTCGGTGAAGGTGCTGTCGCGATGTGGTGGTGGGGGCTGACTCGGTAGTGGTGCTGTCCCGGTTGCTCCATTCGAAGTGGTAAGTTTCTCCGTAAATGGTAATAGTTTGAGACTTCGTTGGAGCCAAGAAAATTCGAACGTGTTAGCCCGACAATGATAAGTGGCGTCGACGTCAAAAATCCATGGTCTTCCGAAGATAAGATGACAATAAAGACGTTGAACCCGATAGCAAGGGCGGAGCCAGGATTCAAATATAGCCCTGGCTAGGCTGTAAAACAAAAAACTGGAAAATAAAGACGTTGAACCCGATAGATTTTGTAGATGAAGTGAAAGAGGATTGGGTTTGAAGCATAATAGATTTTCATTATTTTATTTAGTATGTCTCCTTTAGATTATTCTTTATTTGAGAAATGCGCCTTTAAAATTTTTAGATTATTCTTTATTTGAGAAATGCGCCTTTAAAATTTACAATGAGCCCCTTTAAGACTTCTCTCTTAGCATGACCTAAGAAAGAAAGGCAAAAAAGCAAAGAAAAAAAAGGAAGGAAATGGGACAGGGGACTCGAACTCATGACTTCAGCCGCGCACACTCAACCACAGCACCAACTGAGCCGATCATCATTCTTTGTCAAATGCTACCTTCCACTGTAGATATTAGAAAACTAACCCTGGATGTTCCTTCAACAAATACGGCCTGCTAGTGTAGATTTTCGGAAACTAACCCTGACTGCAGCCAGGGTTAGCCTCCATGTAGATCCGCCCTTGCACGGTAGTGAGAACCAATGGAGAACGAGAACGTGCATTGGGTTGGGTCGATAATTCTTTTTTATTAGAAATCCAACCAATATTGTACGGGTTTGGGTGTTCAGTTGTAGGTAGTTTAAGAGCATTGACAAGACGTTGGGAAATCATATTCTCTTCGCTACGTCGTGATTTGAACACTTTATTCCTTTCCGTGTGGTTTGGTGAAAAAATTTCTGGATTTTGGAGGCTCATGATACCAGCTGACGTAGATTGTTGCGTAAGCGCGAAAGTAGTAGAACTCATTAACAAAACTAAGAAGAAACGATAAACAACTAAAGATTAACTAAAATAACTGTAAGGAAAGAAGATGCAATCAAGGGGTTTTGTTTTATAATTCAATTCGATGATCTACAAGACAGACTGGACTTCTCTTATATAGAGATTATACTTTCCTAGTTGGACTCAAAGAAGGAAATAAGATAACTACTAATATTACTTTCCTTGATTGCTAAGACTCTAAATATGAAAATAATAAATTGGAAACTTGTATTAATAAAACTCTAAGTTGTTGGGCCTGTTGTCGGGTTGGCCGTGAGGCCCAATAGAGGATGGCCGCCATCATGTCTCCTCCGTGTCCGGTACCGAGTGGGACATCTCCAATCTTTTAATCTAGTCGTTGCTTCCATCATCTGTCTCGCCACGTAATGAGTCTTGAAGAAATGTTCTGCAATTCCTTTTTGAATGAACGGTAGGCGCAAACACATCGGCTTGTTCTCTTGCCATACTTTAGTATTTTTGTTATTTGGGCATACCCTAGTTCTTAATCCTG
>BEHA01050166.1:482940-510343 GCA_002897215.1 Eschscholzia californica subsp. californica
AAAAAAAAAGTTCTTAATCAAGTAACATTTTGACTTATTATTCAATTATTTTAGAGGTTCATAGGTTCATAAGGATACAATCACAGAGTCTCAACTAATTGGAACAATACCACAAGATATACATTTTGACTTAGTACTATACATTAATATATGATTTTATTTTCTTCTAATATACAAATTTTTATTTACTATTTATTACTAAAAAGTGCCCCCAACAAAAAAAAAAAATCTGGTCTCGCCAATGGAAACCACCACGGAATATCTGATAGTTCTAAAGGTTCAGCGGGAGGCGCGATCATAAATGAGAGAAGGTGAGAGAAAATACAAAGAATCAAAGACAAAAAAAAAGAAATTAAAAACAACTAGGACAATTACCGAATTACGTGACGAAATAGTTAGTTTTGGGGGGCGAAATCAAAATATAGAAGGCTAACCATGAGTTGATCGTTTTAATTAAAAAAAAACATGTCCAGCCGTTGGTGCAGTGGTTGGACACCCCTCTTAAGCCCATGAGGTCGTCGGATCGAGTCTCGGTGGGAGCAGTTTGCTATCAAGATTTCTCCCACCTAATTTAGGTTATAAATAAGTAATTACCCGGCAGATCCTAAAAAATGGTTTGTTGGTAAAACCTAAAGTAGATTTTGGTTTAATCTTTCCATTTTTAAACAAGGCTTCTTAATTGAGTTTCTATTTCTTGTTTAACACCAAAGTCCTCATCACATAAATTTCCTAATTTCCAACACCGACTACATATTTTCTTTCTCTTTTCTTAGTACTAATAAATAGGACATATTAAAATCTTTCTCTCCCTATCAACTTTCTAGTCAGTTTCTCACTCTTTTCTTCAACTCTTTTCCTTGATTAACCAACCCTCTTTTACTAATTGATTCTCTCTCTAGTGGATGATTATAACAATCCCAACTCCAAATCCTGAGTTTCCAAGTAATGAAGAACTCCATTGAAGATGTCCAGTATGAAGAATTATCAGTAAACGAATCGTGTAAGATGGTCGAATTAATGTGAGTTTCTTTCTTTTTCTCAACTTTACATGTTTATATATTTTTTTTTTTTTACTTTTTTCAGTAAGTTCAAAACCAAAAACCAAATTTAGGGTTGTTGAATTTTGGTCGGGTATGTGGCCGATCAAGATTTAGACGTAGAAAGTTAAACATTCTTTGTCTCTAAATTGTTCCGGACCACATGCCCGGCCAGACTTCGGCCAGGATAGGGTTTGGACATATTACCATGTGGTTAAGAGTTTTTACCATGTCCAATCTCCATCAAAATCATTAGTGTAAGTACGACCAAATAACGATATTTTTGCAGTCTACAAGAGGAAGAAAACAAGAACATCGGTACGAATCACAACGAAGAGAAACCAACACATTCACCTATAGACGGTTCACCTATGAAAGCAGATTTAGCTTCGAGCTTGAAAACTGATATTGAGAACTTGAGTTCATGTACGAGTAAAACACTGAATACAGTTCAAGAGAGAACCAAAGACTCGAATTATAATAATGTTGATAACATCAAGATGAAACCGGTAAATGGAAGACGGAGACATCGAAAGCGAAGAACCTTTCTATTTGAGAAAGTATTGACTTCACAAGATTTTGAACATAAGCTAACTATTCCAACAAGTGAAGCGAAGAAGCATATGCCCATAATACGTCTATCAGAGAAAATGTTCAAGACACAGATCATAACATTATTAGATTATAAATTTGAAGATTGGTGGACAATGAAGTACAAATATTGTGAAAGAAGTCAAACTTATTATCTAACAGAAGGATGGGGATTTTTTGTTTATGTTAATGAACTAAAGACGGGTGATACTGTTCGCTTTTATAAACTGAGAGGATTTGATACTAACTATTATGGAATTGGTTTTCGTCGCCAAAAAACAAGAGTATGTGGGATTGGTTTCCGTCGTCCACAAATAGAAGTTTGTGGAATTAGTTTCGGGCGACGAGAAATAGAAGTACATGTTCCTAATACTGGTAATGAAATTGTAGCTGGTTTTGAAGCTAACAAAAAACATACTAAGAGTAGTAAACGTAGAGCACAAAAAAGAAGGCGTGAATTCGTACCAGCCATGTCACCACTGAACCCAGCTCGATCAAGTAACAACAACAGTAACGTCGATAAAGACTGCTCGCCTCTAGCAATATGAAGAAGACCAAAGCACTTTAACGTGCATATGTCTTGTGTACATTTTTTTACAAGGATGAATTTCTTTTGCCCTATTATATTTTTTTTTTACCAAGTTAGATTTGCCTGGTTTTAGCGTTCGATTTGAACCTTATTCTTTTTATAAGAAAGATGTTTCGGTATTACATTTATGTATCTTTAGATTTCCTCTGTACTTTTTTATTTGCCTGAAGTTCTCTCTCTCCAAATCTCATTCATCTTCTCTCCAAATTCTACCTCTGCTTTTTTTTGTTGTTGATCTTCTACTTCTACTTCTTTTATGAGGTGTATAAATTAAAGATGCTGTTTGCTAAGGAAAAGAAATATTGCCCAGGCGAAAGATTGGAGTGTCCATGCGCTTCCCTTAACCCAGGCGAAATATTGCAATGGGCCATTTGCTCAGCATCTGTCCACCAAGAAATTGTGGGTTCAGTCCACAGCGATTTATGGGCTTTACTCTTTTGCGCCCTTAAAAATAACTTGTTGATTTCTCCACCAAAAAGAAAATTGTTGATTTCTGAATTACAAAATCCGGAAGAGATGCCATGGATACCTACATCGGTTGCGCATCTCTTCTAAAATCAACTTATAACCCTTTTCTTTTCTACGACACTGTCCACTAATGGCTGGAAAGAATTCATATGTAAGAATTTTGGTAAAGCCCACAACCATTGGTGGAGTGGTAAAATGTTTAGTCTTCCACCCAAGAGGTCAAGGGTTCGAGACACTGACAATTCAAAAAAAAATTTGGGAAAAGAGGACTTTCTAGGAGTTCTAGTCACTTGTTTGTCTAGGCTTGCTAATTTGGTTGCTGCCTTAACCGTCTTCCGTGAATAGTCTATAGAAATCCATGTATCCTACACATTTAAACACCTCAGAAATCAACAAAGTTGTATGTTCATAACCTAGAAATTAGAAGTTCAATGTCAGTTTTTCATGTACTGAATTTAACTCATAAATTATAGCCTAGCAAACTATTATGACCTAGAAACAAGTATCTTCTCATACACAAGAGCTTCTACATTTTCTTTCTTCCGCTTCAATATTTCTAATAAACAGTAATTTTGTTCATCTTAAGTCCATAATAATAGCAGACTAGACAAGTTGCCTGAAATTTAACAGACTCTGATTGCCCATGGGTTCGATCCTCATTTTCCAGTCTTCAAATAAGTAAACAAGCCAATAGTTTTCAGAGATTCATCGGTTGTGCCAGGAAACAGTCTAGTCATCTACGAGGAATATGCAGAGGAACATGACTATCATGGGCACTTTCTTTGGACATAAGAAGTCCCATGTTCTTCGTACCTGCAAGCAGCGAAGAAAAAAAAAAGTGTGATGAACAAAGACATTGGATTTGGATCAGAAAACTGGCAGAAAACTTATTGTAGGGGTCTATTGAACTCACTCTGCTTTGGAGAACCACATTTGCTGAAAGGAACCAAGTGATGCTAGAATACTCCCTCCTATCCAAACACTGCATATGCATACAATTCACATGTCATTGAAACTTTCCAATGTAAGTTTGTAAAGAAAGCATCGACACCGACTACATAATATAGTTCAAAACTAAAATTATTGGTTGGAGAACTCGGAAAAAGGTGGTGAAATTCTTTATAACCAATTGAAATACAGTTGAATGGAAATGGATATATAATTGTATTTACATGCTAGTGCTTAGGATTATGTTACGGAACCAAGTGCTAGTCCCCACTTTGACAGACCCGACTAGTTGTACTCGACTTCCTAGGTGCTCGAACAGATTTAATCCCTCACTAGGTGTCCGGCTCAATGTTACCTATAACACATCTGCTTCGGTACGGGTACCGTTATGCAGTACACTACCATGAGAATGTACCACGCTATTTTAGGGTCCAATACCTTTTGGACTATTTTTACTAGACAATAAATACTCTCAATAATTTAATCTATACTAAATTTAAAATCATAACTAGTTAACCAAAAAATCTTGTAGTTAACAACTCAACTAGTTTAGCTTATAAATTTTTACAAAGAAATTATACTTAATTAAGGTTGTAGATTCCGGTACACATTTCGGACTATCGGACCGTGATCCCACCCAAAAAGGTACGTGGACAGGGGGAAGTATATTATCTGGTAACTCTGGTGCTACCATCCGTTCAATGACTAGTTCTATTTTAGGTGTAGAGCATCGTATATAATTGACTATGAAGGGTTTGATAAACTGATGTAGTATTAGGATTGAAAAAATTGTGTTGAATTTTGATTTTATATAATAGGCTAAGCTTGACTTCATTTTTATGGTATTTGTTTCGTTACTACATGAATACATAGGCATAAAGAATAATTGCTAAATGTACACTATATGAATAAATAAATATAAATATGGCCAACCAGTAGATCCAGTACTCACTAGTCTCTGACTACTATAGCCTGAGAATTTGAGATTAACAACTTGTATGAATAAAATGTAAAACCTACCTGAATCGCCTTTCTGTTGCATTCCCACTGGCGAGTACCTTAACTCTAGCAGCTTGAGGGGATTCCTAGACATAATAAAACAAAAACCAGTTACAAATGCAAGCAAAATAGCTATATACTTTAATCTAGAAGCTTGAGAAGACCACTAGACTACTCTATTGAGATTCATAAGAGCAAGTCCAATATAGGGGCTCGGGAGCCTCTGAAATTTTTCAACTCCAATGTCGGGCTCCCAGGTCCAAATTATGTACTTGTGGGATTTTCAATTATAAATTATTAGTTCCAAATATAAAATTTAAACTTGATATTATATTATTCTAGAGAGAGAATTTTGAAAAGATAAAAGAAAACAAAGAAAAAATTAGAGAAAGAATTTAAAAAAAAAAAATCTAAAACAAATAAAAAGATTAAAGAAATTCCTTTTTAGGGGATCCACCCCAAATATGACCGTCGGGAACCCCCCCAACGGTCATATTGGGGCTGGGAGTCCGAGAGGGTGGGGATGTGGGGCTCCCAGCCCCTGGCCTCCCTGGTTGAAGCATGTCCAAATGGGGCTGCGGCTCCCAAATTTGAATTTGGGAGCCCCAGCCCCTATACATTGGAGTCCATTCAACATGCCCTAAGGCCTCTAGATTACGGTACAAATTCATGCTACTAATACGGAATTTCACAACCAAAACTGGCCTTCAATAATTAAGGTTCACTGAGAAAAAAAAAATTGACTTTCCCAGATTATATACCTCAAGCAAATCTTTTTCAAGCCGCTCTTTCAGCTGTTGCATTGATGCTGTGCCTCCAGCAAGCTGTTTACAGGATAACAACAACGTGACACAATCATAACTGAATTCTTATTCAGAGAACTGAAGCCCTGAGATATTCACTTATGCATACGGAGTTCAAAGTTTAATAGAGCTGAAAAGTAAGACGTACGGATCGAAACACTCCATGGTAGATCCTACTAATCATTTCGTCTAGTGGATTTCATACAGGTCAAAGTTCGAATGACAAGAAGATATTTAGAACTAAGAAGAAAAATCTTCAAATGGTGTTAGAGACCTAGAGAAAGTATTTTGGATCTACACTTTTGCAGTCATGCGAAATTGTTGAAATGAATGGTTTGTTGCCTTCCAATAATAACAACATGCTTGCATTTAAGGCATGATAGGCATGCAAGGCTCATGTTGTCTAGTTCTCTTTGCTTTTCTCGAGAAAAAAAATTCATTTCACTAAATTGTGAACTATTAACTAGATAATAATATAATAAATAAATAAAACAAAAAGGATAAAAGTTTACCAGTATACTGCTAAATAGTTCTCTTCGTATATCCACATCACACTTATTTATGCTTTCAATAACCTGATCAGAAAACAGATAAGCCAATAGTGTCAAAAAATTGGAAAAGTTCTGCACATACGAGTACAACGGGTCAAACATGTTATAGAACTTAGAGATAGGTGTGTGTTGGCCTGGTTGGTGCAATGGTGCATCCAAAGAAACTACTATTAAAGGGTTGTAAACCTCTCTTAAGTGATTTGGTTTTGCAAATAGACTTCTCAAAAAGTGTATCATTTATAAGATAGAGTAGCTCGAAAGCCTTCATACGAAGAAGAAGACGCATACCATTTGCGGAAGACCACGAATGGAAGTAGCAGTATCAGCAAAGCTCTCCATACCAGGAATTGTCTAATGATGTAGATCCACAAAGAAATATCAAGTTAAAATTTACTTTAATGAAATATCACATAGTGCTATTGCCTACTAGAAACTAGCATTTTACCATACAATGCACAAACTTTCATACAGATCTGTCGGACATAGAAGCTCCAAACAGAAAATAAAATGTTGTCTTCCCTTCTATGCAGGGTCATCTTTGAGGAATTAAGGTACATATATATCCTCCAAAATCCAGATACATCCTTCAGTGTGTTCTTCTAAATGTTTTCATATATTTTTAAAAGCTAATCGAAGGAAAGACGGGCACATTCTCAGCCAAAGGAAAAAAAAATCAGTCAGAACATGTACACGTGTTAATTCAAAAACAGCTTCTAAATCTACAAGATTTAAATTAGTCCGATAAGAACTTCTCATTATAGAACCATACAGGAAGTTCATAGAGAGCCAACAAGGAAAAATCATAAATGCACACTACATATCACAGGTTTTAAGCTCTCAAACTTATAACCAGAATGTAACATTTGTTATCACACACCTGAACTATTGATGGATTGAACAGAATATCCGGAATCTTGAATCGGTCAGATCCAACTTCTATTGTTCTGTATTGAATAGATAAAAGAAAAGAAGAAAAGTTAACTATTTGAAATGGAACCGTCACACTTAAATAGTTAAGGCAATGAAATTCCGCGATGCAACATATGAAATATAGTGCGAAGATGCTCACTGTCCATCTGGAAGCTCATAAGGTGTCGTAGGAATGTTGGCATATGAACTTTCTGTACAACATAAATTTATAAAATTGTAACGGTTAACATGAAAGATAACACAAATCATATAACGTATACCATAGAGAAAACATTAAAATTGATAATATCAAATGAACAAAAAACACTTAACTATTTAAGAAAGGCTTAACTAGGAAAAAGAAAAAACATGTAAATAAAAGAAAGAAATTCCAAAATTGTTTGCTCTTCAAAGAGCTTTCCCTTAGGCAACTTGATTCACATCACCAACTTAATTACTTTATATATTAAACAAAAGGACACCTCACCTTCGTATGGAGTATCTGGGGCCCGACATACCGATTCCTTGATATCACTTGCAATCACCCTCTACAATAAGAGATAGGGTCTTTAGCATCAATAGAAATCGTTGAGAATTGAATAGCACTAGTACGTGATTGTGTCATATACCTGAGAGTAGAGCCTATAACTTTCCGTTGTATTTGGGAAATCAAGATCTACTGTCTGAGGAATTCCAATTAGCAAATGAAAATTAGAACCACAAATAACTAGCATTAATTCCGTGAACTTATATAATGATGTATCATGTCTATTGACTCTCATATTGAACAGAAAGTAGAGGAAATGACAAAAGAATGTAGAGAAAGGAATAGAGATGGAAAAAGGAAGATGAAATAGTTTGGAGTTTTTGAAGGGAATGAGTGGAAAGTGGATTTGCCATTGTTGGCATGTGTCGATTGTTGAATTACATGAGAGTGATGAGGTGTTTTATAGGTGTGACTGTGTTACATGTAAAATGACCAAGCAGAAGCCTCGACTAGAGAAAGGGAGGAAAGCAGGGAGCCAGAAAGAAAGAAGGAGACTAGGAGAGAGATGGGACAGGGGATAAGCTCAGTTGGTATCGACTTGGCCTACTGTTCATCTACTGCAGATAGAAGTGTACTTGCCTGGGTTCATGTTGTAGCATGGATGATTCACACAAACCATATCAATAATTAATAAGAACAAATTGAGGCAAAAAAAATAGAAGACTTGGTCAGGAAACCTTAAAATACAAGGAAACACAAGGGCATCAAGATACCTGAAATTCTCCTGGCCGAGTTTCCCTTCTTTTAAAAGAATATCTAGGTTTTATCTGCCAATAAATACCATATTAGATAAGACTATTTTGCATGTTTAATTAACTAACATCATACAAAACTCTACTAGGTAGACAGCAAGAAACATACCGCGATGCCTTTGCTTTCCAAGCTTTTCAACATGCAATCAGTAAGGAATTCACCTCCAATCGGTGATGTTGCCACAGCCTATCATGACATAGCCATAATTTCATAAGACCAACTTAATTGAGCAATTGCGAACAGTCAAAAGTTGCAACATTAAACCCAATCCAAGGTTTTTTGAAACTCTATTTCTTTAGATAATGAGTCACATTATCTTCTTGAAACAAATAAGAAAACAAGGAAATGAAGAAATACCTTTTGAAGAACGTAACCGTCATGTACAGGTGCAATAGTAGTTGACCCCCCACCACTGAAAATGAAACAAAAAGCCCATCTTCTTAGTGTCTACGTAATTGATTACTAAGTTACTAGATACAAATGAGAGAGAGCTCCTGTTAGATTACAAAGCAAAGAATTTATCTAGTAGTTCTTGCAGGAAGTTCATCAGCAATTCGGTAAGAATGCGTAGTTCACACCAGCCTTTTTTACGTAATACTATTTAGTGGGACAATTTTAAGTGATAACAGAAAGGTGCAACTGTTAGGAATACTTGGAGGCAGGGCATAGATTTCAGTCCAACTGGCAAGGAAAATTTTGTGGAAATATCACGGCTACTCTGGAAAAATTTTGAAGTTCAGAAGAGAGTTGGAAATATTGTGCAAATGGCAGATAAATTACTACATTTCTTGTGAGGATGGTTAATTTAAGAAGAAGAACTTCCTTCACTAAAAGTCACACTTTTGGGTCATGATGGGGACCCGCAGGCAAATGCATTGCTGACATGGAAGAAGATAATGATTGAATCTTATTTCATTTGTTCAATCGATGCATACATTTGAAGGATGAATTTTGCAATTAATTATTATCCCTCTAGAATAGTAGAATCTAGATCAATTTCAAAGATCAAACACTTAGTGGCATTTTCACGTAAACATCATGTTGAAAATTTGAAATAATAACTGAGATACTGAACTTCCCTTATCTACTTTTCTCCAAAATTTGGCTGAACTGTATGCAGTGGTTTGTTATTCCACTCACTTCAATGGAATATAAACCAATCACGTTTAAGAAATTTCCTGTTTGTTGAGTCCGAAATGGAAATACTTTGATCATCTCGATCGAAATATTCAACGTTAGGTATTGTGCTTGGAGGAAAATAGAAGCGTAGCATCAGACAGAATTTTGAAAATGGAAAACTTCACTTAAGAATACCAAAACATATAGAGAAGAGGTGGGGCAGCAAAATAGCAAAAGCATATAAAGAGGTCAATGTCTGTCTGATGAAAGCCATAAACTCTTCATGTGAAGTATGATGCATGGAACAGTACAAAAAGAAAAACTGGCAAATCCAAACGATATACAGTTTAACTTTTACGCAAGTATGTGGCTGTGTATTGGCTGCTACTACAAGTTAAGTATGACAACTACAATGAAACCAAGTAAATAAAATATCACCTATCAACCACCAAAGAGGTAGCGCGACCAGATGCAAAAGATGTGAGAACCTGAAATTGAGCAACGCCATAGTTAGCCTTACACCTAATCGAAGAGAAGAAACTTAAGACTTAAGAGTACATTAATGAAGTGAAGACAATAAGAGATAAGAAAATATGTTACAAAATACGAAAGTGTCTATTCACAGTAGGCATGAGGTTAGAGCATACAGCATTTTTGGCCAAAAACAGAGCCGGAACCTTGTATTTTTCAAACATGAGCTCCGCCATCCTGCAAGAAATAGCTCATATAAGTCAGTTGTCACTGACCAACACAAAAAATATTAGTAAATCTGTGCACGAAGTAAAATATATCTAAAATTATGATGTCAACGAAATCTGATTTCAGTAATAATGTGAAGTTTGAAAGATTGTTGCTAATACTCCACAAATATGCAAGAACGTGAACCACCAGACTGTTTGGTGCACACCACAGGGTATGACAAAGATCTTCCATAGCTTGGACATTGGAGTATTACACTCATTGGCTGCTCGTAGTTACTTCAGTAAAGGTGTCATGTGAGATTTTGTATGTGCATCTTCAGCATACATGCACCCAATCGTGTTAGCACTTCAAAGTAGGATCATACACATAAAATCTAGGATAATGTCATTTGTTATAATTTAACAATGATTCGTCCACAAGTAAAAAAAATTTAATTAAGAACTTAGCTAAGAAAATATAATATATGTTTACAGTCATATCCCCATTTTGAGAGATTTAAGATTGTTTTATGGACACTTCGCATTGGACATACCCATACCAATATCCATGAGCTTGATTGGTTAATGAACTGCACAATGATTGCCAGTTTGCGACAACTATCTTCCATGCCTACTAACTGACAAAAATTAGCTTTCATACCAAATGGGTAAAGCAAACAGAAAAATCCCAACGAACTAATACACGACGCAAAAACCATCCAATGTTCAACAACCCCATAATAGGACTTCATTGCCTCCTCCAAGATCAAACATGAGAGCTGCAAAGATTTTAAAATTGAACTTTTAATAATAAAATAGATAGTCAAGTACCAGATCACCTTTCTCTCTGTTGGGCAGTATTAGAAGATGGTTCTGCGAGTAGCATTGGATGTTCCTTAGGATCAATCAGTAAGCGTTCCCTGAATGGTAACATTAAAGTACCGAATAAGTTGACAGAGCACCCTCTAAAGCATACATAATACTAATGTCCCATACGCAAGACATGAGACATCGATGGTAAACAGAGGATTCACAAAAACCAACACTAGTCAGGAATAGGATTAGCATCATGATACTGCAAATCTGCAATAGATCCCTTACCAAATGAATCAGTCACTTGATAAGTATCTAAAGATCACTTCCATGATAT
Organism: Eschscholzia californica subsp. californica; assembly: GCA_002897215.1. Lineage (NCBI taxonomy): Eukaryota > Viridiplantae > Streptophyta > Magnoliopsida > Ranunculales > Papaveraceae > Eschscholzia > Eschscholzia californica. The sequence goes on from BEHA01050166.1 coordinate 494,085, forward strand.
TAACAAGCTGCTATATAGCATGGTTTTCTGGAAAGGATTCATGAATAAGGAGGCTCACAGAGGCCTAATCAAGCAAATAATGGAACTTTTGTATCCCCGTATAAATTTCAAACTATCCACAACAATCAACAGTAATGCAGTTATTACCTGAAAGCATGCTCCCATATATTGTCAACCATATCCCAATCAACCACAATTCCATCCTTTATGGGTGACAGCACCTAAACAAGAGAAACATTCAACAGAGACAACCTAAGGAAAATGAAAAGATACAGAGCAGTTCCTTTTAATTCGCATTTTTGTTGTTTCAGGCGCAAGGCATGGCATGGGGAGGCGAGACAACCAACCCTCGCCTCAGTTCGCCCAAATGAGCCCAGCTGATCATGGGAAGGAAGGGCACCCCAGACGCCTTCTCCTCCTCCATGCCTTTATGTATTTTCATGCTTTTGTAAATCTTCGTTATTGGTAGTCCGTAGTTCTATACCTCCAACTATGCATATAGCAATACAAAACATTCAAGTATTTGACATGTAACTACAGAAGTCGAGCGCAACCGCTTTAGGTGACTAGGGCATTTAGGCAGCCACAACTTTTTTACATAGGCAATGATTTAACTATATAGATTACCGTGTGAGGAATATAGCAAACTGACCTCCATGTGATCTCTGCGATATCCTAGGGCTTGAGATCCGACAAACAACTTCCTGTTTGCCTTTGCTTTATCAGAATCGAAAGGTCTGCCACCATTTTTAGCATCTGGAGCTGATTCAGCTTCCCTTTGTGATTTATTGGCATCATCATTTACCGACTGGTCAACTACACCAACATACTTCAGATAAAAAAAACAGAATCGTAAATAAGAACTCGCACCAATTATTTCACGTCAGAAGATTAATACCAAGTGTTATGAGCAAGAAACAAGTTTAAACACAAAAGACTACAAAAACATCTTTTTCTATGACAGACTATGATAAAATCTTCCAACCAACAAATGAAGTAAGCACCGGTGATGCTTCCATAGAGAGTAGAACTCAGATTATATATTGCTTTTACAATGAGATGGTCTAACACTAATTTGCATTGAATAAGATTTCCCTCATGAAGGTGTCGGTGCAAGTTGGAACCAAACTAAACTAGTAAACAAATACAAGAAAACAAAAATAAAACTAGGCTCGAAAGTCAAGTACAGCTCTCGAGTCCACATGCTACACCAAACCATGGTTCCAATTTAAATCTTCAGATAGAGCAAATGCTAATCATATCTGGCTTTAACTATCGCACACCAAGCACCAAGAAAGCGGAGAATAACTCGTATTATTTGGAACACTGTTACCTCGAAATAAAGACTACTATCTACTACTAAGCAAAGTAATACCAGTACTGCATGAGGACTCAGAATATGAACTCCCTGGTCTTGGTTGCCCTATTGCTCAAACTCCTCAAGTAATTTTTTGAATTATATGATTGAATAGAAGAAAAACGAAAACAAAGCCCTCAGTTTCCTTAAAAGTCGGATCCTGAGGTATGCAGACTTGTCTGCGACAAGGACTCCCAAAATTACAATGTACTAACCAAAGCCTCCCAATTCACAGTAAATCTAAAAAGGATAAGTTTTGAGCCCAGTTGAGTTGTCTACTCCAATGGAATAATGTTGTTTGAATGTTATGGACCAATGGATTGTAAAGGGTGCTGCATGCTCTATCTCCGAAGAATAAATTTTTTTTTTCTGAAGATAATTACGTTTCTATCTTTCCAAATTCCCCTGACGATGCAAACTTCTCATGCATCTTTCTTCCATAAAGGTAGAGAAATAAGGAGATTTTATGACGAGAGGCCCTCGTACCTAAAACAAATAACAACATGGAACTGATACAAGTGTGGTTCAATATATTATTGTTTTCCTTTTCCGAGTTTGGTAGTAACCTAAAAATCATTTGTCCAGCTTGATCATTAGGTCTCAGCACTTATCATGTATTATAGGGAATTTACAAGAACAATTTTGTCCTTATTTCGTAAACCTTCAGATTTTCCACTAACCAATTCAGTCTGTTCCACAAACAAAGCTAAATAGTATATAATATTGTTATATGAAGCATTGAGACGCTAGGAGATGTAAGGTCCAAAACCAACTGCATAAAGTTAATATCTTAAATATGGATCGGTAGTTACAAAAACACGAACTTGTAGTTTCTTTCAGTTGCTTATTTCTTAACCTTAAGTTTTATATCATTGCGACGTCACGCATGCATCTCTTGCTTGAGCACTAAAGAAACTGATCAAACAGAAAATTGTATCTTGCTTTTTTCCTTAACTTTTCACATATTCTCAGCCAACAAGTTATAACATGAAAAGAAAGGGAACCCTAATTGGCTAATTGCACTACCCACTACCTCAATTCGCTCAATTTAGATTGTGTATGTGTTTCCTTGATCAATTTCAAATAATAGGGAGTTTTGTCGCTGTGACAATCAACGTGACCCTGACATTTCCAAATAGTGAACTATCACTGTGACATTTTGCTAAGACAGTCCCATATTTCTAAGAAATATGACAATTTAACAAGAAAAGCCCAAAAACAATGTAGGTGATTGGAGAAAACAACTTACAGATGGGAATACAGCCTTGGGAGCGTCTTCTCCAGCATAACCAGCTTTGCAAGTGTGAGACCCTAAGTCAACAACAATGGCTGATACCTCATCTGCGTAAGAAAGACAGAAAGTAGAGATAGGTGTTGTGAAAAGAGATGTATTAGGGCAAAATCGTAGTGGGAGCAACACAGTGAAGTAGTTGAAGTAGAAAAGGGAAAAGGGTAAGCAAATTCAGTAGATAATAGAAAATGAAGAGCGTGAATGTTCACTTACCACCTCCGTACATGATTACGAGCTCAAGAGAGACCTAGGGTTCTTGAGCGTTCAGAGAAAGAGAGAGAGAGAGAGAGTGGGGAAGGAACGAGAAAATGGAATCTAGGGCTTAAGGCTTATGGAAGGGGGAAGAAGGGTGTAAAGGGCGGGCTTTTTTTGTTCTTTCAATCTCTCAGACCCGTCTCGAAGAAACATTCTTTGTTCATTCTTCATTGCCCCCTATTTTCTAAGTAGTAATCTTTTTCATCCGTCAGACAGGGATAGCCGGATAGGTGTGGGAAAAAGGTCCACGAGCCCGGATCTTCCCACAAACGGCACGAACCCGATGTGTCCGTGGGAGCTTGGTGTCCGAAACAGACACTACCCATCCGGGCCGCCAAGTTTAGTCGAACAGGCACGAACAAAAGACTCTAACCGACCTTCTGTCTGAGTCCAACTAATAAGTCCGACCGATTGATATTTTTAAGGGTTAATTTTGTTTCGGTCTCAATTTGTGACCAACTCACTGTTTGGCCCTCATAGGTGTCCGGCAGTTCGATTTGGGTCCCAAGGGGCAAAAAAATTTCAACTTTTACCAGAACTACCCTTGGGGGCCAAAATAGAATTATTTCAAAAAAGATTAAAAACAAAAAAGGCAATTCACCTATTTTATTTCTCCTCCATTTCCCCTTCATGTCATCTCTTCCCCTCCATCTCACCCTTTCTTCTCCGGCAAGAGGTCGTCAACCAAAATTCTGGTCAGCGACTTCACCTTAAAAAAAAATTGAACTTTCTCTATCTTCTTCTTTCTCTCTCTCTTTTTTATCTTTCTCTTTGTCTCTTCTTCCTCTTTATCTCTCTCTCTTCTTCTTCCCTCTCTTCTTCTTCCCTCTCTCTCTTCTCCCCTCCATTTTCTCTCTCTAAACTCCCCTTCGCCAGAGGTCTGGTTCACAAGACCTATGAAGCCCTGGTTCGCCCGCCAGATCTGGCGACAAAACCAGACCTTCAGAGATCTGGTGAAGCGAACCTCCGGCGAAGACCCCCCTTCGCAGAAAGAATAGAGATACGGGAGGGAAGAAGAGAGGGGAGGAGAGAGAAAATAAAAGAATAAGAGAGGGCATTTTTTAGGGTGAAGTCGCCGGGTGGAATTTTTGGCGGACAACGACCTCTTGTCGGAGATGAAAGGTGGAGTGGAGAGGGAAGAATTGACATGCAGGAGAAAAGAGGTGAAGTGGAGGAGAAATAAAAGAGGTGATGCGGTTTTTTTGTTTTTTTGGAAATAATTCTATTTTGACCCCAAGGGTAGTTCTGGCAAAAGTTAAAAAAAAATTGCCCTTATGGAGCCAAATCGAACTGTCAGACACTTATGGAGGACCTAAACGGTGAGTTAGTCACAAATTAGGAGCCAAAACGGAATTAATCTTATTTTTAATTTACGTGGACATTTTAATCATATATAGATCGTTATTATCATTTAATGTAGTTAATATTTAGGCTAGACACTTACAGATATGTGCATGGAGTCTACATTTTTTGTTTATAAAACTTTGTATCTCTTTTGTCAAAATGTTTACAATGTCAGACTATGTTATCATTACTAAGTTTTGCTCTTCACATTTTAATCCCACTTCACTAGTGATAGAGAAAAAAAAAATTATTGGGATTTCTTATAAAAGAGTTGATGGGACAGAATACTCTTGTTTGCGCTACATTTAAGGATTTTGCTTGGGTGAAATCTTGATAAGTATCTTTTATGAGCACTCCAACAAAAAATAAACATTGTGTCTGAATCCGACCGATCCAGTACATGAATTTCCCGACAATTTAGGCGGTCTCGGACGGGCAATGGACAATGAAACTTTGTCAAGCGCCCGCCCATCCGAACAGACAAATGAGAATTTGTCCATTCCACCCCTACTCACCTATCCAAAATTAATTTTCTTCCCTTCAACTCCTCAAGGTTATTATTTTCATATCCATACTGCCCTTCTGGCTTAATTTCTTTCTTTCCCTTTTTACACTTCGTTCTTTTGTGTTCGGCCAGAGACGAGCCACAGAAAGAGTAAGGGCAGGGATATCAAATAGCGAGAGAGAAAATAGAGAACAAAAGGGAGAGTGAGAGCGAGAGACCACGATATAAAGAGAGAAGAAAGAGAGTGAGAGACAATGATATAAAGAGAGAAGAGAGTGAGAAAGTGAATAATGAACAAACAAAGTGAGTGAAACAGGGAAGAAGATGGATCTTTGCAATAAACATGTAGATCTAGTTGTAAATTGTTTTACTGGTAGTAGTGCTATAACTATTTGCTAGTAGTACTGCTATGACTATTGGTTGGTCTCTGGACTTCAAAGTTTTGAGATCAATCCGAAATGAGATATTTAAGAAGGTGATCAGCCCAATGGCACGTGCAATTATTATATATCGCTACGTTACTTGTATCCGAAACCAATTGCTCAACCACGTAATCTTTTTTCACAGAAAATAATCATTAAAAATCAATTGGAAAATGTTCAAAAAGAGAGGAAGTCATTCTTCATCAGACAAAATCATAGGTTTCAGTTCGAGCATCTCCAAATTTCTAGTTCCACTTCCATCTACGTACCTTATGCGAAGAGTTCCAGAGGACTTCTTTTCATTTCCGTAGAGATCATGTCAGTTTCAGGTTATGAATCAAGGTAAGAAAACAACAAAGTTGAAAAAGACTTTTCGGGGATCAATGCTTATAAGGCACATAAGATGGGCGTTGAGACGTATGTCTCGAAACAAAATTAAGTGTACCGCATATCTAAAGGTAGTCAAAACGGTAGAAATGACGGAAAACACTCGTATCATTTAATTTAACTATTAAAAATTTATTTTATGAACATTGTAGGGGATATTCATGTAATTGGTCGAAAAGTAAAGAAATTTGAACAAGCAACAAAAATGGTGAAGCTTCTTTCTAAACTGGTGTATTCACATAAAAGTCTCGGGTGCCAAATTCAGAACACTAGAATCAAATATGTAACATCTCACAACAATAGAAGAACCAAAACAAAGGTAACTAGGAAAATACTGTTTATAAGTAAACTTGTTTCTAGAAAGCTAGGTGTTTGTTGGTTGATGTTAAGATTAAAGAGAATGAGTTTGTAACTACGAAAGAAGTGATACCAAGGAGACATACTCAGATGTAACTTGGCCTTTGGTCCTTGTGTTGATAACAAAGTGTTCCGGGTATTTCCTTAGCAATGCGAGCAAGCCTGCCCATGGTTTTCCTTTCGCCCGTTCGTCTTCTGTTGTCAGATATCTCCTTACCCTACTGTGATGCCATATACTCCCATACTGTTCCACCAACTGCACCCACCAATATCAACCCATCAACCAAAATGTTAATCAACAAGAACAAATATAAAAATAACAAAGAAAAGAAAAAGAAATAGACATTGAGAGCATTGATGTTAAATCCTTGTAGCAGTTCAGTCCTAACATTCATATCTTATGTTCTTGTTCAAAAACAAAAATTCAATATCAATCCCATACTGGGTTCCGTTTTAAGTCATGAAACTCTAAACACAAGTGATACTCTCATGTTAGATAATATAGAGGGAAATGGGAAAAAGAATGAACACAGAAGATACCGGTACATAAATAAATGTCGCTAGGTGAATAACATAAATTAGTACTTATGCATCTCAATTCGTATCAGCAGAAATCAATCACAATTTGTTAGGTAGAACGAAATGGTCTACTAGATAGGAAGATATCAGTAAGAAATTAAACATTGAAATTTAAAGAAGAATGCCTAGCATAAGATATCTGCATTCAGGTTTCAGGACAAGGATTTAGAAGGAGAAATTTTAGACTGGGTGGTATCGAGAAAGGCATGCTGATGTAAGCCCAGGCCCAGCAAGGCAGCACATTAGCAGTTGCCCGGAACTCATACTCGCTAGCAGCCGACCAATGCATATATGTTGCCAAGTTTCTAAATACTTTTTAGCTATTTCATTCCTCCTCATCCACAATTGTTGTTGTTATATTCTTCCCAGAAACGATGAATCAAATGAATTATACACCATAATCCAGTGGAATTCACCCATTTAAGGAGTCCACAAGAAAAATTGATAAGCTGATAACAAATATATAAGAACCACTAACAGATATGCAACAAATTAGTGCAAACATCATGCTGCATATTTGATGCAACAGCATCGAATCATTTCTAAACAATATCCTGCATTCATAATTAAAGATCTGTTTATTTTGTTGACATACTTCATACTTGAATTTAGAAATTATTGTCTTACTTAACTCCAACCAGGAAATGAGGTACAGGCTTAACTCCAACCAGGAAATGAGGTACAGGCTATGCAAGCACAACTGTTATATACTTACAACATTCATGTTATGCCTGTAGACATCCAACCCAAAACCAATTTCTAATGATGGAAGAAGATGTATTTATTATATACTTAGTCATGAGACCTACATGGTCCATGTAAGTTAATTCTCACGTCCTCTAGTGTTATTTCAGCTTAAAGAATGTTGTTTTGTTAGCGTAGAGGTACTGTAGCTGTTTGGCTTATCACTTGTGCCTAGCACTCATACCGCATTGAATGTGTGGGCATCCATCCAACTCAACACCATTTGCAATTGAGTGAAGAGGCCATGGTTATTGTTTACTTGGTCAAGAGGCTTCCTTTTTCATGTGGGACAATTCTCACATGCCCAAAAATGTGGCATTTATTTAGACTAACGCTCGTAACTTTTTGGGTGATCTGTAGCTGGTACGACTGTTCTACCTGGAACTGATGCCAATGAAGTTTGTGGGCATCAAATTAACAACAAATTGGTAATGGATGGAGAAGTCATGGTCACTCCACTTTATCCAGGTAGGTACATTCTCACACAACCCACCTTAAGGCCGCTGACAGAAGCATGTGTGACCATTAGGTCCATTAGGACCGGCTATGCCTCTGTGGTACCATACTAAGTTTGTGAACAAACAATTCACTAATTAAAGAAGTCAATCAAGTAAAAATTAGACCTCTTGTTAAAAAAATTAAGCTCTAACTAAACCTACCTCAGTATGAAGCTTTGCCATTCCCATCCAATCTCCAGGACCACAAAGATCGGAAAGCACAGTAGCTACAGAAGAAACCACATCTTTTTCTTCCAACTGCAGAAGTTGATGATTGTCCGCATCCCTGGTAGCCCTTGATCTCGGATCTGACTTTTTGTCTGCATGATTGTATCCAGAGCATATATCAACTTTCAGCTTAACTATTGATAAAAAATGCATGTGGTTCGTAAACACTGAAACAAGAAATATAAAGTACGAGCAACGAAAAGTAAACCGAAACCAGTCCCTTACGGAGATTGAAGATTGTGCTAGCTAGAAATCTTGAACTAAGAAGGCGAATTTAGAGCCAGATGGTATAAGAGTTACATAGAAGTCCACTTTATTTTTGGCTAAGGATACTTGATTACATCATTATAAATTACAACAAACGTGAGTAATAATAGCTAGAGGCTACAACATGCATCAATCAGAATCTTAACTAAGTAAAAAAAATGTAAACCATAATCTTTCACTATGCATTACCAACTCTGAGTCAATATATCTATAACAATACTGTTACTAGTAAGAACTAACTGATAAAAATGACCTCCAAGAAAAACTTCTTAAGAACTCTTCAACCAACTACAGTTATGACTTATGAGGACACTTGTGCTCCTCCAAATTAACATCATAACCACATCCTAACTCATTTATTCCTAACATTATCACTTCACAAGTCACATTTATTCGTTCTTTGGTACTTCATAGTAGCTTGTTGTGACTATCTAAGCCTTGAAACGATTGCACATTTTAGAAAAGCCTTATGTCCACCAACCACCAGTGGTAAAATAACAAAATTATTCTGAGAATACAATTTAGTACTTTAATATGAATATGATCTATGCAGTACAAAATAGACCACATCATCATCCAATAACCAAATCATCAAAGATCAATAGGCCACCAGTATTGTATTCATCCATAGTAGTATAGTATACCTAAATATCATATATTAGGTATCCTCCCAAACATTCAAACTTCTATATACATTTTTTACTCGGTCGGATTTGTAAACCACATGCATATCAGTAATCAAGACCGAGTATTTAAACACGCCTTGAGGCGACTATTGTGCCGCCAAACCTCTCAGGCAGGAATGACGTTAAAGGTTGCACCTTAAAGCGCAACAAGAGAAAAGGTGCACCATACTAACATAAAAATATTTCGAGTTGAAATAACCAGTATACAGAAAAACCAGAGTATGCAATGAATACCCAAATGCTTGATTCCAGTTACACTCACACAGTAGTACTAAATGCTAAAATGTAAAGTAAGATCCTAAAAGCAACTGTGAAAGATGTTAAAAGCAAGTTAAGAAAAGGACCAATTTGGAACTTCAGAATAGAAGAGGAAAGATAAGTAGAGGGCAGCTGGACGACAAATAATACATAGTTATCCACATAACAGAAGCCTTATATCACAAATTTAGGCAGGTCAACTCATACCGCTCCCAATACATCTACTCGCTCATCGTAAGACCGCATCCCAATTAAATGCTACATTCCAGACTTGGAATCTCACCAGAAACAAAAGTGTTTTCCTACATTTGCTAATACGTAATAATTGATATTTTATGTCTCTCTTTTGTTTGTTTACTTCAATTTTTTTCTTAAACTACATGTCTTTTATGCATATTCAACCTTTGCATCCAAGAACAGAAAAATGGTTACTAGTCAGTCATAGTGAGCAAGTAGCAGCTAGTTGACATGTACAACTGGCTAGCCCCAACTCCCTATTTCTAGAATCCACGAATTCAACAACAAAAAGTTCTACGGCAAGTTAGTTGTCCTAGGATTACTACAAACATCATTTTTGGGTATCAGTATAATAACTTTTGATGAAAAGGAAACACTGTAAGATAAAGAAGAAATAACCCTAGTTTTGAGACCCCCCATGCAAACTTATTATCCTGGATTCAACACCAAAACAGATCTTAACCGTATTCTCCTGGTTTCGAGAAACAGACTTTATGTACCCATATAAACTTATTAATCAAGTCGCAGGACATATAGACATAGTGCATATTGAGAGAGACTGGCACCAATTGTATATTGATCGTTATTATGTGAAATAATGAAATATCCTATACGAAGCATCTCTGTTTAGGAAATATGACTTTTCACCCAGTTCAATCGCTGTCATAATCCTACTTGTTTTAATTAGATATGTCAAATTTAGATTTTATTTGATATTCTGATTCCTACTCCAATTTGTTATTTATTACGCTAAATCACTACAACATAACCTCATGATCTTGTCATGGTAAAATTTATTTCGTGGTAGTTATTTTCTTGCTAATACAAGTACAACTGGAAGTTTGGTTTATTTTAATGCTTGTTAAATGATCAAGTAAAGTTCTCTAATGTTTTAGAAAGCGTACCACATATGATGAAATATCATTTCCAAGCTTTCTTAGAACCAAGGATCCCTGGCTCCTTTTCTAATCAAATAAGTCTCGCTCTGGTTTTTGGTAATATACAAAACAAAGCTTCCTTTCTTTGTGCTAATTTTGATATTTCCCTATGGGGTTGCGCACACCTTAATGAAAGTCCGCAATATAAAACTAATACCAACATATGGTAACCACATTTAATGGGCCTGCAAAGCTTCCTTCCTTAATAGAAGTCCAGAACTCCAGATAACTTACTAATATAGTCACAATGAACACGGGTCAATGGATGAGTTCACATATATAGATGCGGCAGATGTTTTTGGAAAAAAAAAGAATAATTAGAAACATATCAAACATTTTCAAGAAATCATACTTGACAAACGTGGCCATTAAACTTGATCACATGCATGACAGGGGGGGTGGGAGGTTATGCCTTATCATAACAAATTAAAGATTGACTTGTTAACACTAAACTCGGATTTGTTCTACATTTCTACAAATGATACATGTGAGTTTACTACGATTCCAACGAGACTTGTATCTCACTGTCTCTTTGGGAAGAGAAAATTTATGCCTTTCCCTCAACGACCCGGACCTTCGAATTTTGATTTTTATCTGCCTAACACCTTTTATACCTTAACATGGTGTGTCCCACTCTCCTCTCCCCTCATTTACTCACTTTCAAATAGCTGGGACTGTGCGGAGTTGGTTGAGTAACTCAGGAATCAAATGATTCCACGATGGAGAAAATTTGAGGGCCATACCAGTAAAAGAATTAAATGAAGTGTTGTTCCAGGTGGTCAGAAGAATTAAGAACCTTAAAACCCCTTCCTTCTGGCTAGGTATGTTGTTCTTCGCCTTGTCGAGTGTTCAACACTTGCGCTCAAACAGAACTACATAAGTTGGTTCTCTTTCTTGATATGTACAAGCCAAAAAGAGCAAATCAAGTAATCAACTACTGAAAACCTACCCAATTTTCACTTCCTTTATTAGAATAAACAACCCGATTAGACCTCCGACCATCTAGGACTGATCAAAGGCAATGCACTTATGCTACTGAGAGAAACTAGAGATTTAAAACACAGATAATTCAAACACCTCGATCCATGAATATAATCACGAACCGATCAAAAACTGACAGGCAAACTTTGGTAAGGTAGATGTAACCTTTTTCTTCTTGAAACCTTACTTTCTCAATTGGGTTTCAAGCAAGCGAAAAAAACGCAACGACGAAACTACTTCAAAAAATTGAACCCTAGACTTCTAATTCAGTCAAAAAAAATTCTAACAACGGAATTGGGGTCGAATATCTCCTCTCCCTTATAATCCCAAGTATACAGATGATACACAGAAAAACCGGATATAAATTGGTGCGATACCAAAGACACAAACTAAGTAAATTCCAACTAAAGAAACAAAAATTAAACAAAGTAAGAAAGATAGAGAGATCACTGACCAGAAGATCCTGCCTTTCCAGTTCCATACCCAAATTCCTGAATATCTCCAGGCCTCCTCATTTTCTTATTAGCACCAACAGGAACCCCATCATCTTCATAATCATCATAACCTTCTTCTTCTTCATCACCATTATCCTCATCATCATCATCATCCTCTTCATCATCATCATCATTTGGTGCCCTAATTTGTCCCCTACTAGACCCATACATAGCTGGCTGTTGAGACACAATTCGACCCACAGAAGAAGAATTCGAGATATGACGAGGCACAGCTGAACCACCTAAAATACTTCTAACAGGAAGAAGAAAATAAAATTTCTTATCCCCAATCTGTAAAAGATCTTGTGAATCTAATTTCACAGGTGGATCACCAGGAAGATGAAGAACACCTTCAACAAAACAACCATTTTTACCTAAAACTTCAAGAGCAAAACGACGACGTTGAAAATCATAAAAGATTCGAGCGTGATTCCGAGAAATGTTCATACCACCACCTAAACTAGCTAAATCAACATCAACTGTTGATTTCTTACTGTTTCTGCCTAAAATTATTGAGTAGGTTTGCATGAAGTATTCAAAATCTTCGCCTTGAAGTTTGGCGAAACCGGCTTCGACTTCGCCGCCGGTGGTACCCATCGGGGTAAGATTGAGGGGATTTTGGAGGTGGTGTTAATGGCGGAAGATTGAGGGGTTATTCATGGAGAAGGTTCAGACAGGAGGAAGGATAAATTTCGTCGGACAATTAGGAGAGAGAGAGAGTGGATTTGGAGAACTGTGGGGAGGTTACGGAGGGAGGTAGGGATTCTTTTCGGAAGAGAAGTTTAAAAGCGGTTTTCTTTGTTGCTAGAGACGCCCCTTTCCACATCAACCCACAGAATTGGGCGAGAGGGCCTTTAGAGCATCTCTAAGGCAACACTCATACTAAAAAAAACTCGAAGTGCCACTTAAAATTTTTTGAGCTTTTCGCGAAAAATTCTCTCCAGTGCAACACGCTATTTGGATCTCAAAATGACGTGACATCATTTAATATTGAGATATCTCAAGAAGAAATTCAATGTTTGAGATTTCTTTTGAATATCTCAGTTGCCCACTCAATATTAAAAGCAAATCTAACCATTTAGGAAATGACACCTAAGTTATTTTTAAGTTCTTAGAATGTTGTATTGGAGATGTCTTTTGAATTGAGGATCTCAATATTGATATCTAGGAAAGAGAAATTCAATTGAGCCTTGACACATAGAACAATTTGAATTTTTTTTTTGAATTTTGCATGGGAGATGCTCTTAGCAAGAATAGGTGTGTGAGGAAGTGTTGCTCCTTCGAGGTGTGTGTGTGTGAGCATGTAGGGTGCTAACATCTAAAAAAGTCTCCGGAAAATAAAGATTTTGGTCTTACATTTGACTAAGGGGCAATCTTATTTCGAGCCCAATACTTGACTTTGTTTTTTGCCACCTAATTTTCATATCCCACTTGCAACTACCGCCTCCGACCACCACTGTCATCTATTTCTTTCTCTTTTTCTCCCTTTACTTCCTCGTGTCTTTTTCTTTCCTTTTCTCTTCTCATCTCTCCCTTTCTCGATCTCTCTCTCTCTCTCTCTCATGGTCATTATCTATATCTCATGCTCTTACTCCCTCTCACTGTGTTTGACGATGGAAAGAGAACATTTTGCTAGAATCCCCTTCATCTGAGACGAAAAAGACCTCGAAGAAGTTTAGTGAAACCATCCTCGAGGGTTACGTGGTCGGCCAGCCACAATACATCTCACAGGTGCCCCCGCACGAGATGTATAGTGTAAATCTTGTGTCTAAACGTTTTATGGTCGTCCACCCAAGAAAGTTTGGTACTCTCGAGGAAGAACACTTTCCTTCGCCGAAAGTAAGAGAGAGAGAGAGAGAAAGAAAGAGAAGGAAAAAAAGTGGTTGATGGTCGAAAATGGTGGTTTTGCTCAGAAGTTGTGGTGGTGGAGGTAAGGTGAAGATGAAGATGAAGTTACGGAGCAAAGTACAATCAAGTAAAATTGCGACATAAAAACAAAGATGCCCCTCAATCAACCTTAATTGACTAAGTCTTTTATTTTATGGTGACTTTATTGGATGCTCCAAAGTCGCAGTAGAACAAAAGTTATAAGGAGATTTCTAATATGAATTAGAGAGAAGCTTGGAAGAGAAAACACAGAGTCACAGACTTCAAAAAAAAAAAATTATGGACACACTAGCCACATAGCCTTTATCAACAGTAAAGGTCGCAGCTTTGAAGCACCCCAAAATAGTCTCAGGAGATAAAGACTTCGATCAATTAGATACCTAGGGAAAACCTCATTTTGATTCCAAAAAGTTGCTTGTTTTTTGACCCTTTAATCTTCATCTCTCACATCTGACAACCACTCAACCCCAACTCCCACCACCACACCATTTCATATTATTTTTCTTTTCTTTTTTTCCCACTTTCTACTCTTTTATGCTCTCTTTCTCTCCTTATCCCTTCTTGCCCTTCTCTCTCTCTCTCTCTCCCTCTCTCCCTCTCTCTCTCTCTCTCTCACTATTCCCACGAAGAGAAGGAAATAGAGAAGGATTTCCTTTACCATAGCTGCCTTTGTCTGAAACGAAGGGAAAATCGATGAGGATTTTCAACAAAACCCTCTTCGAGAATTTCAGGGCCTTGATCGAGGGGTTTGTGGTCGGTCATCCATGAGATATTTCGTGGTCGGACAACATGAGATTTTCGTAGCTGAACGCCCATAAGAGGTATCTTGGTCGTCCAATCAAGGGTTACAGAACCTCGATCGAGGGTCTGGAGCAGAAGATGACAACATCGCAACAATAGTGTTGCCCTGCTGCAGCAAGGAAAATGAAGAAGTGCACACCTTCTTCTTCATCAAGACAACAAATCTCAGATCTGGTGGGTATTTTAGAGAGAGAGATGGTGGTGGTTAATGGTCGAAAATGATGGTGGTGGTAGTGAAGGTCAAGTGAAGATGAAGATTAGAAGGTATAATTCAATCAAATAAAAATTTGGACTAAAACTTACAATCAAATAAAAATTTAAATCAATTTTAATTGCCTAAGTCTTTATCCCTTAAGACTATTTAGGAATCCCAGTCAGGTGAGATTTAGAGAAAGGAAGTGAAAAGTTTCCTCTCTCTAAATCTCGTCCGACCACGACACCCGACCATGATTCACTCGGAAGAGTGGGCGGACATGGTATCAGAGTTAGCGAAGTAAATAATGAACTGGTCAAGAACCAAATTTAGCCCAGTTCATAGAATAAACTTGGAGAGAGCTCTCTTTTCACTAAATGTGACGGATGTTTGGAGCCCAAGCTAAAAAATCGAAGTCTTAGGGTTTCAACTTTCATTGGTCTTCCCATTCATATTAATCAAATGAGACATACTACGAAATTTACTATTCTATATTTTTCAAAAAGAACCTTTTTTTTTGTAATCGGTCATATTGAGTAACTAAATTGAACAAAATCTAACTAAAATACATAAAGGTTTTGCCAAATTTGACATAATGGAGGAACATGATCAAGTTTTGGATGCTATAGGAAGAAGAGGACTTCACAACAGAGCGCCTGAGTGATGGAGTGCAGTCGGTGCATCTGCACCGGGTTTCCCTCTACCCAGGGGCCCCATTTCGGGTAGTGCTTTAGAAACGAACTTCTATAATATGTTCCATTATCCATTACAACGTGGTATATAGCTCAATTTATATGGAACTCATCCTGGGCTTCTGAGGTCCCGACTTTGAATCCCCTTCACAACCTGACTAGCTTTATTTTTTCTTTGTGTTTACCAAGTTGTAGCCTCCATACGCGCCCCCATAATTTTTTTTTACTGGTTTCAAGCCTCTATAAGCACTCCACATACAAAATAAAAAGCCTACTTATGATTTTAGGACCCTTATCGACATTCTAAAGGCTATTATAGTATCTAATTTTAGTTTTTCCCTCTACTCATCTCTCTTTTATATACTAGGGTATAGCCTGTGTCTCTGCCACGAGATAATTTGTCGATCATGTTAGTAGATGAAGACAAACTAGAATCATACAACAAAAAAAAGTGTCAATCAAATTCCTACTAAATTCGTCTCTTGAAAATCAAAATAAATTTATTTTTTGCTTTAATATTAACATGACCAATACAAATTTAAGATGAAAATTGTAGGTAATTATTTTAAGAATAAGTGGGGAGTTGTATGTTGAGAGGTAGTTAGATTAGTGGAAAAAAATCCAATGGTGAAAATTGAACTATGGATATTGACGGATGAGATTTATAAACTAAAGTTATGACATGACACCAAAACCTATGTCATTTGTTATATAGAGGCTTATATGTATTGTCTCACAAATATACATATTATTATTTGTTTTCCTAGTAATATTTCCTATGCAAAACAAAATTATTTTCCACCAGTTGCATAAGATTTCTATGTGAATATTCGTTTTAGTTTATAAAATTGCAACTTTG
>BEHA01050168.1:0-22499 GCA_002897215.1 Eschscholzia californica subsp. californica
CCTTATTTCAAAAATTCAAAAGGGTTCAAAATTTTTAATTTTTGGATTAGAAACGTGAGTCTAGTGGTTTTTGCTTGTTAATAGTTATAGAGTCTAGTTGGTTGTACTATGCTTTTGCTAAGGGTTTTTCCACGAATTTTGAGTCTTGAAGTTGTCTGTGCACTAGCCATGTGAGTATTAGATAGGTGAAGAGTAGACTTTTCTAAGAGAACTTAATCGATCATTAGTGGAGACTTAACCCATGTGAGATTCTGAGCCTTTCTTTTTGTTTTGAGTGATCTCTTCTGAGCTAATTCCGAGTAGAATGAAGAGCTACTCAACCTCGCAGTATTCCTTAGAACTCAGTTGATCTCTTGAGTTCAAATTTTACAACCACTAGGGATGTCATCAGGAATGCAAACCTTCCCTTGTAGTCTGAGAAACTTGAAAACAGTGTCAACTATAGGAAGATAGGAACTTCATCATTTAGAACCCTGAGAATAAGGCATGAAGCAAAGTGAATAGAATTTTACCCAAGGAAAGAATAATGTGAAGAAAGTATGTTGAGTTTTATTACCAGAGTCAGTAAAAAAAAAAAAAAAAAAAAAAAAAAAATCAAAAAAAATGCAAAAATGAAAAATGCAAGAAAAAAGTGGTTATGTAGTTTTGTTTGAGTGTTTTCCCCTTGAAGATTTGAAGACGTCGAGTTCTCAGGAGTTCTAGTCAGATCCTCATTAGTGTCTATCTACCTCTAGGAAGCATTGTTAGATAGTAGATCAGGTGAGAAGAGTTGGTTAGCTTCCCCATCCTATATTAGTGGTTGTTTCCTTCTTTGAGATCAGTCGTCCACAGAATTTTAGTCCGTCTTTTTCATGTGTTGAGTTTGCCTTCATATTCATACCAACACATAGAGTGAACCATTCTTGAGTGACTTTGATTTTTTGAGTGTATGACCGTGAGGCAGTAGTCGAGGCGAAATGTATCGAGACGGTAATCGAGGTCTTGTCTTTTCAGAACCGAAATGATACTTATGTTGGCTGGTCATGTGCACTTCGAGTCTTGATTACTAGTGAAAAGATCTTTAGTGTTTGTATGGTTCGATTGATTTAGATTTCATTTCTATTAACTTTCGAAAATCTACCGGATGAACATTTTTAGTCCACATCATATTTAGACCCTTTTGCATTTTTGCATTTTTGATTTTTGAATTTTGTGGGTATATTCACTGCAAACCCTCACGAGACAAAACTCGTCCTCTTGGGTAACCTAGAGGTTTAACGGCTTGTTGCACGGGCTAAGTGCAATCGTGGGTCCCTACGAAAGTGGTGAAATGGGTTTAGTTTTATTTTTCTGTTTTGCTCGAGGACTAGCAAAATCTAAGTTTGGGGATGTTTGATGAGACATGAAAATGTCCCATCTGAGTCTCTTAATTTAGACGAGTTAGTCTCTCAAGAGCAGTTACTCTCACGAATTACTCTCTTTTATGTTCAGGTACCTTTTTACAGAGTTAAGCGTGCAAAACGGATAAAGTCGAAAAGAATACAGACTAGGGGCATTTTGGTCATTTGTTGGTTCTGACTTCTTGATCAAGATAAGTGTTCGGATGGAAAGTAGAGTCCATGACGAGTCCGTAGGCGAAAACGAAAATCAAATCGGAGTCCGGATCGATAAAATATTCAAGGTCAAAGTCCGAGTCAAATCAGTTGACTAAAAGTCAACATATACCATCAGGGACACATGGCACGCTACAGGGAGGTGAATCTGACGGCTTGTATTATTTCGGGCTATCCTCGGTTACGGAAGGGTGTACTCCTGGTTATCCAGTGGGGGAGGGGTGTAATCCCATGCACCCGAGCTCATCACCGCACCTAAACAGGTCGGATTGCAACAGAACCGGGAGGATCAAATCGGATTAGCTGGACAAAGATATTTGTTTAGATCTTATAACCGAATGAAGAAACAGAGAGCTGAGAAAAGGGTTTCTTAAAATCAAAACAGAAAGAGAGAGAGAGACCCGGAGAAGAGATAGAGAGAGAAAGAGATTTTCTCTAATATCATGGGAAGATTGAGTCGAATTTAATGAAAGAGGGATTCGATTCAAAAGAGGGCTATAAAGAGCAGAGGAGTCGGCTGAGAGAGGGACGATAGATAGAACAGAACAGAAAAGGAGATAGAGAGAGAAACCGAGAGCTGAATCTCGGTTTTAATAGAGAAATAGAACAGTAGAGAGAGAGAGAGAGTTTTTGAGTATTTCTGCTTTTTCTTTTCTTTCTGATTGTACTCTTTATTCGTGAGAGATAGAGAGAGAGACAGAGAGATTGAGAAGAGAGTTTTGTAGAGAGAGAGAGGGAAAAACAGAAACTCGGTTTTTAAAGAAATAGTTTGATTTGTTTTTTTGATTCTTTGATTTCTCTTGTTATTTACTGTTTCTAGTGAGAAAGAAAGAGATAATATAGAGAGAGAGATTAGATTAAGAAAAAAAGAGAGAAAACAGGAAGTTTAGAGAGAGAAAACAGAGTTGAAGAAGGTGAGAAAATTATTTTCCCAGAAGGAAAATATTTCCGGGAAGACGAGAAAATCGTTTTCCCAGAGGGTGCGTTTGGCAGATTTCCGGGAAAAACAGAAGGAAATCAACTCCTTAAGGGTCTGTTTGGTAAGAAAATCGCATAAAAGTAAGTTTCTTTCATCTTTTTCTTCTATTACTTCGAATATTTATCGTTTCTAGCATGAGTAGCTAAGTCTTTTATATCTAGGGTTTAGATGAAGTTTAAATAACTATTCTAATAATAAATTTATTACAGTTTTTATTGTTTTAACGATAATATCTTCCGGGTTTTTAGACCGTTCATGGACTGAAAACCTGAGTTATACAAAGAACTATCAAATTAGACCAAAATTAATTTGTCCTTAGAATTGTTAGGAGAACGGATTCGAAAACCCTAGGTTCCCTTTTTCTGAATATCGAAATATTTATTTATTTATTTATTTTTCTTGAGTTTTATATTTTAATTCTATTTTATCACCATCAAAACCAATTTTAAATCTCAATAGTTTTAAGGTTAGAATTAATTTAACTTAGTCTCTGAGGAACGAACCGGTCTTACCGGAACTATTACTTGACGCCCGTATACTTCGGGTGGAAACCTATTTAGGTAACTTTTTAGGCCCATCACTCAAATGTAACTCTCTCTCCCTAGTTTATTTTCCTTTTCTCTTGTTTTTTTTTTTTCATTCCAATCGATTTCATAATGTTTAAAAAGAAAAGTTTTTAGCCGTAAATAATATTTTTCTTTTTGAATGTTCAGCGTGCCTCGAACCCTTGACCTCTGAAGTAGAAGATTATACCTCTTACTACTCCAACCAAAGGTTGTTGGCATTTTAAATACATTTTAAATACTATTATTGATTCCGCTAAAAGACGAATAACTTTCAAGAAAAGAAAGAATTGTTTGCTGAAAAAGGTAAAAGAATTGAGCACCCTTTGTGAGGTTCGTGCTTGCGCAATTATTTATGAAGGGGATGAGGAGAAACCACCGGAAACCTGGCCATCTTCACAATTACAGGTACGTCATGTGCTTGGGAAGTTTTATAATTTATCCGAGCGGGAAAAATTCAAGAAGTTGGAGAATATAGAGTCTTTGAATCAGCGCAAGGTCATGAAGGAGAAATCTCGGCTGGAAAAGCTTGAGAGCCAAAATAAATGGAAGGAGATGAATTTGCTCATGGAACAACTACATTTTCATGGTAAGAGTTTACAAGATGTAAATAGTGTTGATGATTTAAATTTTCTTCATAATATGATTGAGCTGAAAGAGAAGGAAATCGAAAGTCGAATAGATTCGCTCATTAAGAGTCGGAATGTTTTTGTTGAATCATCTATGTCGTCTCTGTCGAGATTTGTACTACGAAACCCTAATACTCTTGTTACTGCTGCTGCTACTAGTAGTCCAACTACTGCTCCTAGTGGTGGTCTTCCGAGTAGTACTCGTAATACTACAAATGTAAGTACTATACTGATGTGTTAGATAAAATAAATATGAGAGGGAGAGAAGAGTTGTATTGATAGTTGGATTTAGCTATTACATCTTTGGCCCTTTATATAGGCTCTACAAGAGAGTCACAGTATTAGCCCATCCAATGTGGGACTATTCATTCAAGACACTCATAGACTATCTATTCTCTAACACTCCCCCTCAAACCAATGTACTTATCAAGATATTGATAAGTACAATGGTTTGATACAATAAAAACTTTACTCATTACAATAACATCTAAAAACAAAATAACTTAAAGGCAAAACAACTTTTGTTCTTCTCTTGAATCAATGGTGATTTGGGTTCCTCCATAGACTTCCTCCATAATACTCCCCCTCAAACTAATGGGACTTACAAGTGTGGAAGACCATGAGTTTGAATAGACTTCCCTTGATGATGCTTCAAATTCTTACTACTAATGTTGGTGTTGCTTTAATGTGTGTGCTTGAGGTAAATAAGATGTAGATTAGTTGTAGTTTTGGCCCACTTGGGCTTTAAACAAGAAAGAAGAAGCATGATAGCTAGGCCCACTTGAGAATGAGAAAGAAAGATGAAAAGAGAGAAAAGCTTAGCCTACTTGGGCTTAAAAGAGAAAAGAGAAAAGAGAAAAACATAATAGATTGGCCCACTTGGGCTTGAAAGAGAAATAGTTGAAAGAGAGAAGCTTAAAAGCTAGGCCCATTTGGGCTTGAGAGAGAAAAGAAAAGCTTAATAGCTTGGCCCATTTGGATTTTAAGAAGAAAGATTTGTAAGAAATTTAGAGTGAGAAAGGTAAAGTATGAAAAAGATTTTAGAGACACACTTGAACACACAACATCACACCAAGATATAGGCACCACAATTCCCAAATAATTTTTTTTTTTTTTTGAAAGCACCAAGTAGTTCTAGAGAACATCATTCTTAGGAGCACACAGGAGAAGCCCAGCAACTTTAACCCTTATGATCCGAAATCTTAAAAGCACCCACATAATAAGGAAATGAAGTGGAAACCCTAAGCAGCTGGCCTTCTTCTTCATCACTTTCTTTCACCCGAACATGAGCTCTTTGAAGAGAGAGAAAGGAAGAAAAGTGAAATGCATCAAAAACCAAGAACAAAACCATATCTCAAACCCATCCAAACTCACAAGACAAGTTATGAAACTGATTAACGCCCACTATCATCTTATTTACTGTTTGCTATAAGCAAATAATGTACTCTTTGTCCCTCTTAAAAATAATTCACTACTGAGATTTGGAACAAACTATTCCCATCACCATCTTTAAAAACCATTTGAAAAACAGTAAAGAAACTTTGAAGGTGTTTAAATAGCAACTTTGAAGGTTTTAGATAAGGGGTTTTAAATAGCAACTTTGAACCATTCAAAACAAGAGAGAGAAAGTAAAGAAATTTTAGAAAATGAAGATGAAGTAATATAAGAGAAAAGAAGATGAAGATGGTCTCTTAACAGTGAGGTTAAGAAAATGAGAGAAATTCAAAGATTTAAATTTGGTTTATGGATGGATGATGAGGAAAAGAAGAAGAATAAGTAGGGAGGAAATGAGCTGGGATGAAATTAGAAGTAGTAGTAAGAGAAGTTGGAAAATGATTGAAGAAGACCCACATCTAGACATCTGATGATGAGAAATTAAAAAAAAAATAGAAATAGTGAGATGAGAGAGTGATGGATCAAACAGAGATTTTAGAAGAAGGGGTTTTTAGTATAATAATAAAAGGAAGAGATTTTGAAACATTTGTATAGAACAGCCACCAAGAAGAAGAAGTTCATGAGTAGAGTTTGGTTTTTGACATTGTGAATTTGAAAGGAAGGCCACCATGAAAGTTGAACAAATATAGTTGTTTGCTTTATACTCTTTTAGATCTTCATCTCCTACTATTAACAAGTAGGGATAGATAGATTTAAGAGTTAAAGATTGATCTTCAATCCTTCAACCTTTAATGGTGAAAACCATTGTTGAAGACTTACATGAAGACTCAAAATCTTTGAAACTTGACTACTAAAAAAAAAGATCGAACTTATTTAGATTGAAAAAGTAAACTAGAAAACTATTCCGGTAATACTCCGGCGACACTCCGGCGGACGGTATCCATTGACGGACTACCGCCGCCGGTTAATCGGAAACCAAAGGATCTAACTCTTTTAGAGTTTATAAGCTCTTGATACCATGTTAGATAAAATAAATATGAGAGGGAGAGAAGAGTTGTATTGATAGTTGGATTTAGCTATTACATCTTTGGCCCTTTATATAGGCTCTACAAGAGAGTCACAGTATTAGCCCATCCAATGTGGGACTATTCATTCAAGACACTCATAGACTATCTATTCTCTAACATGATGAACTATATTAATGATATTGAGAATGGCGGTCAAAATCTAGGTGAGCTTCATGCTAATTACAATAATTTTAATAACATTGGCGGTGTTCAAAAAGACATGGTTCTTGCACCTCAGATGCAGTTGCAGCCTGCTGCAAATATGGAGGTTGCTTTACGAAGCCAGCGATATTCTAATACTTCTCAATATATGATTAGCAACCCAACTCTTCCTGGTCTTGCCGCTCATCCTCGTAATGGTAATCAAATGACCGGGTTCGGTAATCAAAGGGTCGATCCTACTAATCAAATGCAGATTCTGCAGCAGGGAGCTGGAAATGATACTTATATGAGGATCAGGTTGGTTTCTCTATTGGTGCTCATGGTCACCAAAACATGAATCTTTCTTATCAAATGCAGATGCAACTAGCAATCGCCGAGACTACTGCACCAACGAAAGTGAGCAACCGTTCCGGGAATGTCATGAATAACAACTTTCTTCGTTCTCTTTCCCCTTTTTGTCATGTTGATAATGAAACGGGGAGGTCTCGAAATACTGGTATAGGCGTCGGAAATTACATTAATGCTTCTTCTCAGCAGATGCAGATGCAGCAAGGAAGGGCAATACTTGAGGGAGGGCAATCGCCTTATTATGTGCTTGAGAATAACAACAATATTGCTAATGTGGGGTTTAATGATCAAACAAATTATGGGGTTGATGATTACACCATTAATAATGTTCAACTTGAAAATCAAATGAATGCTAATATTCTCTCTCATCAGATACAAATGCAGATACTACATGGAGGGGAATCATCATATTTTGTGCTTGAAAATAACAACATTGGTAATGTTGGTTTTGAAGATCAAATGATTGTTCCTGGTCAAAAGCAGATGCAAATGCCAAAGTAGGGAAGCAAAATCATCCTTTTTCACTCACTTAGTCAACCCTAAGAGAATTTTCCAATATTCTACTCTTGGAAATTGCTTTTTTTTTTGTGTGTCTGTTTGGTTTTATAGATTAGAATTTGCTTTTAGTATGTCATTTTGAATTTCAATTATTTGGGCTTAATTTTATAAATTAGGAGTATTTTTCATTTGTCTTGTCTTGTGTTCAATTGATATTATGACTAGTTATCTCCTTCGATACAAATTTAGATTACTGAGTTTAAAAAAAGCCATAACTCATTAACTTGCACACCACAAATACATTAATCTCTTCATATATATGATTATTTTCTCAATTGATTATTTTTGTTGCAAAATTTTCTCCATTGATTGCCTTCTTAACTTGTCAGAGACTTTGTTATTTTGTTCTAACCGGCCAAATTAATAATATTTGTTAGCAGGACCTTCAATAATAGTGTGTTGCAGGATTCCTACCAAAAGTGAGATTTGGTATGAATCATGATTCTTTGATTTTTTTTTTGGCTACCAAGAATCCTAAGATTCTTAAATTTTAAGGATTCCTAAGTCCAAAATTTGTATTGGACTAAAAAAAAATTCATAAGACTAAATTATCCTTTAACTATTAGGCCATGTTTGGTGTGTGGGAATGGAATGTGATTCCTGGGAATCACAATCCTGATATTGGTTGGCTCGCGAGAATGCAGGGGAATAGGATTCCCTCAAAATGGGGTAATAGCAAACCCAAGGAGGGGGTGGGTTTGTGATTCCCATTCCCGGGAATATTTTGTTTTAATATTTATAGACCAAATTATCCTTAATAAAACATTAGAATGACTATTATTAAAGTTTTCCTCCACACAATATCACAACTAAAAAAATTAAAAACCTATGGGTAGCCACCACCATAGCAATTCTTTTTCTCGCTCAAATGTAACTCTCTTTCTCCCTAGTTTATTTTCCTTTTCTCTTGTTTCTTTATTCATTCCAATCGATTTCATAATGTTTAAAAAGAAAAGTTTTTAGCCGTAAATAATATTTTTCTTTTTGAATGGTCAGCGTGTCTCGAACCCTTGACCTCTGAAGTAGAAGATTATACATCTTACCACTCCAACCAAAGGTTGTTGGCATTTTAAATACATTTTTAAATACTACTTAATTGGTATGTCACGTTACTATTTCATATCTACAATTTTGAATAAATAATACTGATTAAAGTATATAATAAATTGACGTTTTATTTATGTAGTCTAAGGATATAATAGGACTTTTACAAAAAAAAAAAAATTATATTTTGATTCGTACACGAACCAAACATCAAGTTAAGAATCTATCGGGAATCGAATTCCTATTCCTGGTCAAACCAAACATCAAACTGAATGATCTGATTCCCAGGAATCGCCTTATGGGAATGTGATTCCCGAGAATCACATTCCATTCCCGTCAGCCAAACATGGCCTTAGTATGATTACTCAAAAAGTTTGTTAAGATATCTTAGTCCGTTGGATTTGATCTTTATCAAACTCCCAATAGAAAAGGACGACGAAACTCATCTCTCCCACAACCGACTGATCTGTTTTATTATATAAGATTTTAAGTGATAGAATATTACATTGTGTGAAATCGTGACATACATAGGTGTTGACACCTTAAATTTTGCAATCACCGCGTTATGGCGACGAAAATACTACTGTTTCAGAAAGAAGTTTCCTAAAATTTCAATTTGTTCTGGTGTCTCTTGCACATGACACCCAAGATGTTTGTGTTATGTGGTGTGTTGGAATCTCCTATACCCATTAGGCTTCTCATTCCTTTTTATTGACAAAACTAAATGATAAGCATAAAAACTACATTGTGCAAGTTAATCAATATCTTATAATATCATGAAACAAGGAAAAATATAGAAGCTAAGTAATATCGAATAATCATATATATTCAAAAATGTAACACTAATTATGTAGAATAATCATACGAGTTAAAACGGCATAGAAGTTAATTTATATGAGATGTTACTAGGAATTAAACATGTATAATAAGCTAATTAAATAACGATTTTCCTAACATGCTCCTTTAGGCAAATGTTTGACACGATTTTTCTATTTTAAACTTAGAAACACTTGAATAGATGAAATCGCGAAGGAAAGTCGAATCTTTGCTTGTTAAAACTAGAAGTAATATAGGATTTAGCATGTGTATGTCAAAAAAGTCATCATACAATTGCAAGGAAGGTTAATAATTTTCCGGATTTTTGAAGATCTCTGTAAGTGAAATGAAATTACAAGTGCTACCAACCTCACCCGGCCTCTTGTAACCATCTCTCACTCATCTCCCTCCCCTTGTGTATATATATACCCCCACAAGCAAGCTTTCTCACCATCTTCTTCTTCTCTAGCTCTCCTTATCTCCCTCCAAACTTATTAGTATCATGGGGAGGTCAAAGGTGAAACTAGAACGGATTAAAGATTCCGCTAAAAGGCGAATAACTTTCAAGAAAAGAAAGAATTGTTTGCTGAAAAAGGTAAAAGAATTGAGCACCCTTTGTGAGGTTCGTGCTTGCGCAATTATTTATGAAGGGGATGAGGAGAAACCACCGGAAACCTGGCCATCTTCACAATTACAGGTACGACATGTGCTTGGGAAGTTTTATAATTTATCCGAGCGGGAAAAATTCAAGAATTTGGAGAATATAGAGTCTTTGAATCAGCGCAAGGTCATGAAGGAGAAATCTCGGCTGGAAAAGCTTGAGAGTGAAAATAAAAGGAAGGAGATGAATTTGCTCATGGAACAAATACATTTTCATGGTAAGAGTTTACAAGATGTAAATAGTGTTGATGATTTAAATTTTCTTCATAATATGATTGAGCTGAAAGAGAAGGAAATCGAAAGTCGAATAGCTTCGCTCGTTAAGAGTCGGAATGTTTTTGTTGAATCATCTATGTCGTCTCTGTCGAGATTTGTACAACGAAACCCTAATACTCTTACTACTGCCGCTGCTACTAGTAGTCCTACTACGGCTCCTAGTGGTGGTCGTCCAAGTAGTACTCGTAATACTACAAATTTAAGTACTATAATGATGAACTATATTAATGATATCGAAAATGGCGGTCAAAATCTAGATGAGCTTCATGCTAATTACAATAATTTTAATAACGTCGGGGGTGTTCAGAAATACATGGTTCTTGCACCTCAGATGCAGTTGCAGCCTGCTGCAAATATGGAGGTTGCTTTAGGAAGCCAGCGATATTCTAATACTTCTCAATATATGATTAGCAACCCAACTCTTCCTGGTCTTTCCCCTCATCCTCGTAATGGTAATCAAATGACCGGGTTCGGTAATCAAAGGGTCGATCCTACTAATCAAATGCAGATTCTGCAGCAGGGAGCTGGAAATGATACTTATTATGAGGATCAGGTTGGTTTCTCTATTGGTGCTCATGGTCACCAAAACATGAATCTTTCTTATCAAATGCAGATGCAACTAGCAATTGCCGAGACTACTTCACCAACGGAAGTGAGCAACCGTTACGGGAATGTCATGAATAACAACTTTCTTCGTTCTCTTTCCCCTTTTTATCATGTTGATAATGAAACGGGGAGGTCTCGAAATACTGGTATAGGCGTCGGAAATTACATTAATGTTTCTTCTCAGCAGATGCAGATGGAGCAAGGAAAGCAATCATCATATTTTGGAGAACACATGAATTATGTGCTTGAGAATAACAACAACATTGCTAATGTGGGGTTTAATGATCAAACAAATTATGTCCCTTCTCATCAGATGCAGATGCTTCAGGGAGATGGGGTTGATGATTACACCATTAATAATGTTCAACTTGAACATCAAATGAATGCTAATATTCTCTCTCATCAGATACAAATGCAGATACTACATGGAGGGGAATCATCATATTTTGTGCTTGAAAATAACAACATTGGTAATGTTGGTTTTGAAGATCAAATGATTGTTCCTGGTCAAAAGCAGATGCAAATGCCAAAGTAGGGAAGCAAAATCATCCTTTTTCACTCACTTAGTCAACCCTAAGAGAATTTTCCAATATTCTACTCTTGGAAATTGTTTTTTTTTTTTTTGTGTCTGTTTGGTTTTATAGATTAGAATTTGCTTTTAGTATGTCATTTTGAGTTTCAATTATTTGGGCTTAATTTTATAAATTAGTAGTATTTTTCATTTGTCTTGTCTTGTGTTCAATTGATATTATGACTAGTTATCTCCTTAGATACAAATTTAGATTACTGAGTTAAAAAAAAAGCCATAACTCATTAATTTGCACACCACAAATACATTTGTCTCTTCATATATATGATTATTTTCTCAATTGATTTTTTTTGTTGCAACATTTTCTTCATTGATTGCCTTCTTAACTTGTCAGACACTTTGTTATTTTGCTCTAACTGGCCAAATTGATAATATTTGTTAGCAGGACCTTCAATAATAGTGTGTTGCAGGATTCCTACCAAAAGTGAGATTTGGTATGAATCATTATTCTTTGGTTTTTTTTTTTTTGCTACCAAAAATCCTAAGACTCTTAAATCTTAAGGATTCCTAAGTCCAAAATTTGTATTGGACCAAAATCCCCCCTACCCCCTAAGATTTGCTTTTGTATTACAAAAACTTAGATTTCAAACTTAAAGTAAAAAAAAATTCCTTAGACTAAATTATTCTTTAACTATTAGGCCATGTTTGGTGCGCGGGAGTCGCGTGGGAATGGAATGTGATTCCTGAGAATCACAATCCTGATATTGTTTGACTCGCGGGAATGCAGGGGAATAGGATTCCCTCAAAATGGGGTAATAGCAAACCCAAAGGAGGGGGGTGGGTTTGTGATTCCCATTCCCGGGAATATTTTGTTTTAATATTTATGGACCAAATTATCCTTAATAAAACATTAGAATGACTATTATTAAAGTTGTCCTCCACACAATATCACAACTAAAAAAATTATAAACCTATGTGTAGCCACCACCATAACATTTCTTTCTCTCGCTCAAATGTAACTCTCTCTACCTAGTTTATTTTCCTTTTCTCTTGTTTTTTTTTCGAGTTAATTCCTATATGGCCCCCTACTTTGTGACCAGCTTCCTTTATGGCCCCCTTTTTTTTCGTAAATTCAAATATGGCCTCCTATTCAGGTAAATGTCATTACTACCCTTCTTAATTCTAAATTTAAAACACTAAAAAAAATTTATTTCCACCTCACCCCTCTCTCTCTCCACCTCATCTCTCCCTACACCTCACCCCTCTCTCTCTCTCCAATTCACCTCTCTCTCTCCAACTCACCCCTTTCTTCTCCGGCAAGGTGGTCGGCCGGAAAATTTTCCGGCCGGCCACCTTCAAACCTAAAAAGGAAAAAAATTCTCACTCTCTAAATTTTTTTTTTTAAATATCTCCACTCTCTCTCTCTAAAACTCCGGCGAAGGGGGTTTCCCTTCGCCGGAGTTTTAGAGAGAGAGTTGAGAGATTTAAAAAAAAAAAAAATTTAGAGAGAGAGAGGAGAGAGAAATTTTTTTTTTTAGGTTTGAAGGTTGCTGGCCGGAAAATTTTCCGCCCGGCCACCTTGCCGTAGAAGAAAGGGGTGAGTTGGAGAGAGAGAGGTGAGTTGGAGAGAGAGAGAGGTGAATTGGAGAGAGGGGTGAGGTGTAGGGAGAGATGAGGTGGAGAGAGAGAGGGGTGAGGTGGAAATAACTTTTTCTTAATGTTTTAAATTTATTATTTAGAAGGGTAGTAATGACATTTACCTGAAAATAGGGGGCCATATTTGAATTTACGAAAAAAAGGGGGCCATAAAGGAAGCTGGTCACAAAGTAGGGGGCCATATAGGAATTAACTCTTTTTTTTCATTCCAATCCATTTCATAATGTTTAAAAAGAAAAGTTTTTAGCCGTAAATAATATTTTTCTTTTTGAATGGTCAGCGTGTCTCGAACCCTTGACCTCTGAAGTAGAAGATTATACCTCTTACCACTCCAACCAAAGGTTGTTGGCATTTTAAATATATTTTTAAATACTACTTAATTGGTGTGTCACGTTACTATTTCATATCTACAATTTTGAATAAATAATACTGATTAAAGTATATAATAAATTAACGTTTTATTTATGTAGTTTAAGGATATAATAGGACTTTTACAAAAAAATTATATTTTGATTCGTACACGAACCAAACACCAAGTTAAGAATCTATCGGGAATCGAATTCCTATTCCTGGTCAAACCAAACATCAAACTAAATGATCTGATTCCCAGGAATCGCCTTATGGGAATGTGATTCCTGGGAATCACATTCCATTCCCGTCAGCCAAACATGGCCTTAGTATGATTACTCAAAAAGTTTGTTAAGATATCTTAGTCCGCTGGATTTGATCTTTATCAAACTCCCTATAAAAAAGGACGACGAAACTCATCTCTCCCACAACAGACTGATCTGTTCTATTATATAAGATTTTAAGTGACAGAATGTTACATTGTGTGAAATCGTGACATACATAGGTGTTGACACCTTAAATTTTGCAATCACGGCGTTATGGCGACGAAAATACTACTGTTTCAGAAAGAAGTTTCCTAAAATTTCAATTTGTTCTGGTGTCTCTTGCACATGACACCCAAGATGTTTGTGTTACGTGGTGTGTTGGAATCTCCTATACCCATTAGGCTTCTCATTCCTTCTTATTGACAAAACTAAATGATAAGCATAAAAGCTACATTGTGCAAGCTAATCAATATCTTATAATATCATGAAACTAGGAAAAATATAGAAGCTAAGTAATATCGAATAATCATATATATTCAAAAATGTAACACTAATTATGTAGAATAATCATACGAGTTAAAACGGCATAGAAGTTAATTTATATGAGATGTTACTAGGAATTAAACATGTATAATAAGCTAATTGAATAACGATTTTCCAAGCATGCCCCTTTAGGCAAATGTTTGACACCATTTTTCTATTTTTAACTTGGAAACACTTGAATAGATGAAATCGATCGCGAAGGAAAGTCGAATCTTTGCTTGTTAAAACTAGAAGTAATATAGGATTTAGCATGTGTATGTCAAAAAAGTCATCATACAATTGCAAGGAAGGTTATTAATTTTCCGAATTTTTGAAGATCCCTGTAAGTGAAATGAATACACAAGTGCTACCAACCTCACCCGGCCTCTTGTAACCATCTCTCACTCATCTCCCTCCCCTTGTGTATATATATACCCCCACAATTGCAAGCTTTCTCACCATCTTCTTCTTCTCTAGCTCTCCTTATCTCCCTGCAAAATTAGTAGTATCATGGGGAGGTCGAAGGTGAAACTAGAACGGATTACGGATTCCGCTAAAAGGCGAATAACTTTCAAGAAAAGAAAGAATTGTTTGCTGAAAAAGGTAAAAGAATTGAGCACCCTTTGTGAGGTTCGTGCTTGCGCAATTATTTATGAAGGGGATGAGGAGAAACCACCGGAAACCTGCCATCTTCACAATTACAGGTACGACATGTGCTTGGGAAGTTTGATAATTTATCCGAGCGGGAAAAATTCAAGAAGTTGGAGAATATAGAGTCTTTGAATCAGTGCAAGGTCATGAAGGAGAAATCTCGGCTGGAAAAGCTTGAGAGCCAAAATAAATGGAAGGAGATGAATTTGCTCATGGAACAAATAAATTTTCATGGTAAGAGTTTACAAGATGTAAATAGTGTTGATGATTTAATTTTTCTTCATAATATGATTGAGCTGAAAGAGAAGGAAATCGAAAGTCGAATAGATTCACTCATGAAGAGTCGGAATGTTTTTGTTGAATCATCTATGTCGTCTCTTTCGAGATTTGTACTACGAAACCCTAATACTCTTATTACTGCTGCTGCTACTAGTAGTCCAACTACTGCTCCTAGTGGTGGTCTTCCGAGTAGTACTCGTAATACTACAAATTTAAGTACTATATTGATGAACTATATTAATGATATTGAGAATGGCGGTCAAAATCTAGATGAGCTTCATGCTAATTACAATAATTTTAATAACGTCGGTGGTGTTCAGAAAGACATGGTTCTTGCACCTCAGATGCAGTTGCAGCCTGCGGCAAATATGGTGGTTGCTTTACGAAGCCAGCGATATTCTAATACTTCTCAATATATGATTAGCAACCCAACTCTTCCTGGTCTTGCCCCTCATCCTCGTAATGGTAATCAAATGACCGGGTTCGGTAATCAAAGGGTCGATCCTACTAATCAAATGCAGATTCTGCAGCAGGGAGCTGGAAATGATACTTATTATGAGGATCAGGTTGGTTTCTCTATTGGTGCTCATGGTCACCAAAACATGAATCTTTCTTATCAAATGCAGATGCAACTAGCAATCGCCGAGACTACTTCACCAACGGAAGTGAGCAACCGTTCCGGGAATGTCATGAATAACAACTTTCTTCGTTCTCTTTCCCCTTTTTGTCATGTTGATAATGAAACGGGGAGGTCTCGAAATACTGGTTTAGGGGTCGGACGTTACATTAATGTTTCTTCTCAGCAGATGGAGATGCAGATGCAGCAAGGAAGGGCAATACTTGAGGGAGGGCAATCACCTTATTATGTGCTTGAGAATAACAACAATATTGCTAATGTGGGGTTTAATGATCAAACAAATTATGGGGTTGATGATTACACCATTAATAATGTTCAACTTGAAGCTCAAATGAATGCTAATATTCTCTCTCATCAGATACAAATGCAGATACTACATGGAGGGGAATCATCATATTTTGTGCTTGAAAATAACAACATTGATAATGTTGGTTTTGAAGATCAAATGATTGTTCCTGGTCAAAAGCAGATGCAAATGCCTAAATAGGGTAGCAAAATCATCCTTTTTTTCACTCACTTAGTCAACCCTAAGAGAATTTTCCAATATTCTACTCTTGGGAATTGCTATTTTTTTTTTGTCTGTTTGGTTTTATAGATTGGAATTTGCTTTTAGTATGTTATTTTGAGTTTCAATTACTTTGGTTTAATTTTATAAATTAGGGGTATTTTTCATTTGTTATGTGTTCAATTGATATTATGACTAGTATCTCCCTAAATACAAATTTAGATTACTGAGTGAAAAAAAAAGCCATAACTCATTGATTTGCACACTATAAATACATTAGTCTCTTCATCTATATGATTATTTTTTCAATTGATTTTTTTGTTGCAAAATTTTTTTCCATTGATGATTGCCTTCTTAACTTGTCAGAGACTTTGTTATTTTGTTTTAAGTTAGGGTTTTGGAGGAAAAAACTATTTTCAGGAAAAACTATTGGAAAAACGGTTCTCGAAAAAAAATTATTAAGAAAAAGGAAGGTTCTCGAATGAAACGATATTTGAAAAAAAAAAATTTTTTGAAAAAACAAGGTTTCTTCAATCTTTTTTTAAAGAAGCGTTTAAAAATACTCTAATAATAATAATTCCTAAGATTCTTATTAATTACCAAACAAACCAAAAAGAATTACTTGGACTCATGAATCCTTGGATTCATAATTCCGTCATCCAAACACACCATAAAGTTCTTACTTTGCTTTGCTTGTGAATAATAGAGGTCCGGGCCTTTGGTGCAGTGGTTGGACACCCCTCTTAAGCCCATGAGGTCGTGGGATCGAGTCTCGGTGGAAGCAGTTTGCCATCAAGATTTATTCTATGTAATTTAGGCTATAAAAATGTAATAATTTGTCGGGCTTTAGGTCTCTTTCAGTCTTGGTTTGAATTAGGCGGTTATGGTGCTTATTTCATCTTCATGATGTATCAATGCCTTCTAACGACTAACGTAGATCGTAGTCGAATTCTCGAAAAAAAATATAGAGCCCAGGGCTTTGCATTATGCCATTGATAAACTTGTGCTTATTTACGTTCCAAAATTTACAATATTTCAAAATTTAACATGTAAAATTTTTATATATCAATAAATCTTTCCGAAAATGCGTAAGTCTTATTGTTATGTTTCGATCAATGTGTTTGTCAAAAACAAAGGAAAAAAATGTAGAACATATTTCTTTCTTACAAGACAAATTACAAAATGGATTAGCCAAAATATTTTCGAATTTATCATGTAAAACTTTTACATATCAAAAAAATCTTTCTGAGAATACGTTAGGCTTAATGTTATCTTTCGGTTAATGTGTTTGTCAAAAATAAAAGAGAAAAATGTATAGCACATTTCTTTCATACAAGACAAATTACAAAATGGATTAGCCACAAAATATTATTGTATGTTAATGGGTTTGTTACATACAAAGGGTACTACACATTTAACATTTTAATTAAAATTTTTAGAAAGTTACAAAGATAGATTAGCCAAAATGTTAGTGAATCAATGTGGTTGTCAAATACAAAACATTTTTGCAAAACAACTTTTGAGCAAAAACTAATTTGTTCAGAAATTTACAAAATTATTGAGAACAAATTAAGAATTGTTCAGAAATTTTCAAAAATGCTTTTACAAGTTGATGAATTCAACCAGAGGTTTCATTTCGGGAGTAAAGTAATACTTTCAGGAATTGGATTTTTCAACGATTATTCAAGATTGGGGTAATCGCCAACACTTGGTTATCCAAGTAGTTGATAATGTTGACATAAACTCCAAATTCCTGGAAGTCCCACGTTCGATTCCCAGAGGGAGTGGAATCCATGGTTATTGAATTTGGGTTATTTAAAGGTATAAATAATAGAGTAATTTCTTTTCTGGCCCCTACTTTGTGTCCAGCTTCTTTCTTGCCCCCTGTCTTTTGTAAGATTCAAATTTGACCATTTTTTGTTAACACCATCAGTCAAGTTTAAGGGTTAACGTTTTTGTTTTCATAATTGCCCTTCGTGTAAAGTGATTTTGTAAATTCAAAATTAGCCCCTTTTAAATATGGGTTAATTCCCAAAAGATTCAATCTTTTGTAGAACAAACTAGGGGGGGCAAAATGGAAAATTTAAACACATAAAAGACTCCTCATTTCTCCTCCATTTCATCACCTCTCTCCTTCACATTATCTCTCGCCCCTTCATCATCTTCTCTGGTGAAGGTCGCTTGCAGGCCAAATTTTCTGGCGACCTTCAAACTTAATTTTTTTAATCTCCTCTTTTTTCTTCATCTCCCTCGCTCTCTTTATACTATATATATATATATATATATATATATATATATATATATGTCTCCGACGAAAGGGAGGAGCCCCGACTTCGGAGTAACCAGACCCCAGACCTTAAAGGTCTGGTTTGAAACCATATCGAGATTTGGTTTTCGGCGAAGGGACTTCTCCCCTTCGTTGGAAATATTTAGAGAAAGATGAAGAGGGCAGAGAGAGGGAGAAGAGAAGAAAAAGGAAGAGAGAATGAGGAAGAAGATATTAGAAAAAAAAATTAAGTTTAAATGTCGCAGGAAAATTTGGTCGCCCGACGAACTTTGTCAGAAAGGATAATGATGTGGCGAAAGAGATGAAGTGGAGGAGAGGTGATGGAATGGAGGGGAGAGATGAGGTGGCTTTAGTATTTTTAAACCTTTTAGAATTAATTTTTGACTCCCAAGTAAATTCTCAAAAAATTTGAATTATTTTGGAATTAACCATATTTAAAAGGGGACTAATTTTGAAATTTTCAAATCTTTTTTATAAAAAGGATAATTATGAAAATAAAAAAATTAAACACCAAAGTTAACTGACGATGTTAACAAAAGAGGACAAATTTTGCATTCACGAAAAATATGGAACAAAATAGAAGCTGATCACAAGAGGGCTGAAAAGAAAAAAAAATTCTTATTTATGTCTTTAATAACTCAAATTTTATAACCATTGATTCTACTTCATATAAAAATCGAAATCTAACATGAGATCTTTAGGATTTTAGAGGTTATGTCAACACGATCTAACACTGATTCTACTTGTAAAAAATGAAATTGAACATGAGATCTTTAGGATTTTAGAGTTTATGTCAACACGATCTAACACTGACTCTACTTCTTACAAAAATCGAACATGAGATCTTTACGATTTTAGAGTTTACAAAAATCGAACATGAGACCTTTAGGATTTTAGAGTTTATGTCAACACGATCTAACGCTGACTC
The DNA here is from genome assembly GCA_002897215.1 of Eschscholzia californica subsp. californica. Classification (NCBI taxonomy): domain Eukaryota; kingdom Viridiplantae; phylum Streptophyta; class Magnoliopsida; order Ranunculales; family Papaveraceae; genus Eschscholzia; species Eschscholzia californica. The sequence goes on from BEHA01050168.1 coordinate 19,304, forward strand.
TATTTCTTACAAAAATCGAACATGAGATCTTTACGATTTTAGAGTTTATGTCAACACGATCTAACTGATTCTACTTCTTACAAAAATCGAACATGAGACCTTTAGGATTTTAGAGTTTATGTCAACACGATCTAACGCTGACTCTATTTCTTACAAAAATCGAACATGAGATCTTTACGATTTTAGAGTTTATGTCAACACGATCTAACTGATTCTACTTCTTACAAAAATCGAACATGAGATCTTTACGATTTTAGAGTTTATGTCAACACGATCTACCACTCGACGATGAGGGCAAATGGTGAAACATGTGGCATAGTTTGAAGTTAAAGTAATAAATAAACAAAAATGCTGACTATTTCTTTGAAAAGCCCCTATTTTCTCTCTCCTCCTCAGACTCAGACAGACTCTGTTTCCTCTCTCTCTCTCTCACCTCCATCACACACACAAACTTTCTCTCTCCTCTTTCTCTCTCCTCTTTCTCTCTCTCTCTCTCTTTGGACGGAGTGAGAGATGGCGATGGTTATGGTGAATAGTAGTTGTACCATTGTTTGTCTCGTTATCCTTATGCTGCTTATCATCTTCTTTCTCCTCCTTTTGGCATGTAAGCCATGGCGATTCTTCTTCCCTCCTTCTCCCTCTTCTTCTTCTTCTTCACACAATCGTTCCACCAAGGTAACTAATAATTCACACAATCAAATTACTTCTCTCTTCTTTATTACACATATCTATCTATTCTATAATGTGATTGAAATTGTTGTGAAAGTTTAAACATTGGGGACGATGCCTACCTAGGCTTTCTTTAGGAAATCTTAATGAGAGTTTTTGGCATTTTAGGTCTGACTTTTGTTTTCTAATACTTTTGTTAAAGTGGGGTTTTTTTTTTTTGAAATTTATTGATCTTTGTTTTTCCCCTTTTTATGAATCTTTAAGATTTGATTTTGATTCAAATGAATAGGGTTTATTAAATGACCCTTTATTAAAGCTTCAATTTGGGTAGTGTTTGACTTGTTAAATACATTTGATATTTATGTTTCGATCCCCAGTACTGAAATTAGCTCTTGTGGAGATCAATCCATCTCTGAATTTTTCAAGAACCTTCTATTGTTATATAAAGTTTGGAAATGGTGAATGTTAATATTGGAAATGGGAAAGTAAAGAGAAAAAAACATGAACTTTCACTATTAAAAAAAGCATATTGAACTTGATTTATATCCCATTAGTTACTTAAATTTTGGTAGTACCAAACTGTTTTCGTAATTCGGATGTTCTAATGTTATAGTGAACATATAATGATATGTTATATTTCTCACTGGGTAGGAGAAACAAAAGTAAAGCATTGTCAGATTGGATGCTATTTTAGATCTCATTTTTTCGCAAGAGTTATTATTTTAAATAATCTGACATCACTTTTGTTAATGGCAGATCTCATGCTCTTGTTTAAATAACCTGTTACTTTAAAAATAAGTATACCAACAACAAGTAGTGTTGACTTTAGATTTTATAATTGTTTTCTAGATCTATATATGCAGTTTTCATTTTGAAATGCATTATGCTATCACATGCTTGGTTCTAATGCTAAGAAGGTCTATAAATCTCACATTTTTGAACCGTGGCTTGTTATATTATTGTGTTCAATTACTTGAGTACTTAATTACCCATTGTGGTTCCTTGTGGTTTAGGTTTCAGATCTGGAAAGACCTCTTGTCTCGGAAGATGTGGATCATGTTTCAATCCAAAGCAGCGATTTCGCAAGAAATTTGGTTTTAGAGAGCTCCCGGATCCAAGTCGAAGCACCCTTCGCAGGGACACATGGACTTGTATGTAAGCAGAGGATTCCGTCTGCAGAGGCTCATGTGACCCAAGGTTTAAGATCTAAATTGCTTTTTTCTATTAAGTTCCTTAAATTGTCAGTTATTAGTCTAGCTGCTAATTAACTTGTTAGAAATTATAACTTCACCAATGCTTCCAGGTGAAAGCTTGGTACTAGATGTGATTTCTGATCCTTCAGAAGATCTTCTGGTTGGTCAGACACTTAAACGCACACATTTACCGACTCGCTTTATTGAGGAGCAAAAAAAAGTCAGAAGGGAAGAACCAAACTCTGTGCCTCTTCCTAATGATGCTAGCTATCAAGACTTCAAGCCCAATGCTACTGCAAATCAAAGTATTTCCCTCTTCCGGTTCAATTGATTTGACGTCTGAAGTAGTCACTCAGGTGCTGTTTTTTTTTGTCTAAATCTGAAGCTGAAATCTGAAACAACTTATGTGAAATTTTCTTGTATAGTTTAAGTAATCGCATGTGATTACTTATCTAATAAATTCACACCTTAAAACAAGTCGTCTTCTCAAATTCCAACTTTGTTTTTAAGCTGAAAACACATGCATTGGATACAAAGACTTGTTTCAAGATCGATTGAGATGAAAATATGCAAGACAACTAGAAATTACGCATAAATTAATTCAGATTTCAGATTCAGATTTTTAAAAAATAAACGGCACCTTAGTTAATGTACTTGTTAAGATACCATATGAATATGCAAAACATGTGATCCTATCTTTTTTTTAGAAGTGCAGGAAGCAGCCTGACATTGGAAGTTATTTCTGGTCCTTCTTGTGGGCTTCGATATTCTCTGCAGTCTGCAAATTCTTCTAAGCTTCCAGTTACCCTTGGGAGAGTTCTTCCAAGTGATCTGGTGTTGAGTGATGCAGGCGTTTCAGGGAAGCATGCGCGGATTAACTGGAACTTAAATGTAATTATATCTTCCCAATCTTATCATGTCAAATCGTTGATCATTGACAAGATCCATGGTCTTACATTATTGACTAACAATATTTCAGAAATTGAGATGGGAGCTGGTGGATATGGGGAGCCTCAATGGAACATTCTTGAACTCTCGTCAGGTCAAACATCCTGATTCCAGAGGTAGACAATGGAGTGAAGCCGTTGACCTTGCTGATGGAGACATAATAACTCTTGGCACAACTTCACAACTAACAGTAAGTTGAAGAGTTATAATTTCTTTTTTTTTTTTTTTTTGCTTTAGTAGTAGGCATCTGTACTCAGTGTCAATGGGGGTGTTTGGACATTGTGAAAGTCGGTGGGATAGAAATTGCTACAAAATTGGATTTCCAATTTTTGGACTCAAAATTGACAACTATTCAATTTTGGAAGTTGCTCAATTTTGAGTGGAAT
>BEHA01050168.1:23522-74506 GCA_002897215.1 Eschscholzia californica subsp. californica
CATAAATTAATTCAGATTTCAGATTCAGATTTTTAAAAAATAAACGGCACCTTAGTTAATCTACTTGTTAAGATATCATATGAATATGCAAAACATGTGATCCTATCTTTTTTTTAGAAGTGCAGGAAGCAGCCTGACATTGGAAGTTATTTCTGGTCCTTCTTGTGGGCTTCGATGTTCTCTGCAGTCTGCAAATTCTTCTAAGCTTCCAGTTACCCTTGGGAGAGTTCTTCCAAGTGATCTGGTGTTGAGTGATGCAGGTGTTTCAGGGAAGCATGCGCGGATTAACTGGAACTTAAATGTAATTATATCTTCTCAATCTTATCATGTCAAATCGTTGATCATTAACAAGATCCATGGTCTTACATTATTGACTAACAATATTTCAGAAATTGAGATGGGAGCTGGTGGATATGGGGAGCCTCAATGGAACATTCTTGAACTCTCGTCAGGTCAAACATCCTGATTCCAGAGGTAGACAATGGAGTGAAGCCGTTGACCTTGCTGATGGAGACATAATAACTCTTGGCACAACTTCACAACTAACAGTAAGTTGAAGAGTTATAATTTCTTTTTTTTTTTTTTTTTGCTTTAGTAGTAGGCATCTGTACTCAGTGTCAATGGGGGTGTTTGGACATTGTGAAAGTCGGTGGGATAGAAATTGCTACAAAATTGGATTTCCAATTTTTGGACTCAAAATTGACAACTATTCAATTTTGGAAGTTGCTCAATTTTGAGTGGAATCTCAAATTGCAGCCGGTGCAATTGAAGAGGCGGTTTTGATGCCTAATGGCTTGTGGCGGTTTAGGCATCAATGGATTGTGGCGGTTTCCAAATTCTAAATTGGAATTGGTTTCCAAAAATTGGAGGACCTCACCAGCTTATATTATAATATAAATAGGGGTCTTGAGTCTTTGTAAATCACACCAACACAAGCAACAACAACTCTTCTTTAGAGAGAGCTAAAGAGAGAGAGCAAGTGAGAGAGAAATTTTTTGTTCATAGTTTTGAGCGGTGTTTAATTTCTCGGTTGTCGAAGATCTAGTATAGAAGGTAAAATTCTATACGGTACCATCTTGGGACGAACTTGCGGGTTGTGTTAGTCGTCTTCATCTATCCTTCAATAAAGATTTCTTGTTCGCCCGAGGACGTAGGCTTTAGGCCGAACCTCGTTAATTTCTGTTTGCATATTTAGATTTTGGCTTAGCTTTTCGATTAATCTTCATAATCGGATCAATTTCTAGGATAGGTTCGATAGCTTCCTCGACTTTTAGTTCCAACAGACATTCATTCCCTTAGTCACCTACGAGATTTTACTGGGATAAGAGCTTGTAGTTTGGATAACATTTATGAAGTATGGAGATAGCTCTCAATAGTATTACTACTTTATATTACATATTAGAAAACGGTGAAGACTAATGCTCAAAACTATTATTTTCACTTTTAGATATGTTATATGTAATTAAGATAAGTAACCAGTACGCTGTACTTTAAGAATATCTGTTGTCTGAACTCTGAAGGTCATTACTTACTCATTTATATTACCTCTTTCCTCTTTTCACTTTGACAGGTTAAAATTAGTCCTCAAACTAGACAGCAAATCCCATTTGGAGTTGGTGTCGCATCTGATCCCATGGCTTTGCGCCGAGGAGGGAAAAAGTTTCCAATGGAAGACGTTTGCTATTACCAGTGGCCTCTTCCTGGCATTGAACAGGTTTAAAAATGACTCCCGCATATTGACACTTTATGCCCTCTTATATAGTTTTACTAACCAAACTTAATTTATGCAGTTTGGCTTGTTTGGTATTTGTGACGGGCATGGTGGACCTGCAGCAGCTAAAGCCGCGAGCCAGTTAGTATTTCCTTACAACATGTTCTAGATTAGAAGCTCTTGTCTGAAGGGTTTAAAAACCTTTCTGATCGATCAGTAACACTTTGCAAACCAAATGTTCTTCTGTTGTTTGGGTTTCTTCTTGTTTACCTTATGAAATTGTCATGGAATATTATACTGATACTAGATTAGTAGTTGTGGCCTGTGCAGTTGTGCGCGAGACTGCTAGGCCCAAGTCCAAGTTACCAGGGCGCGAGATTTAAAAATCGTTCTAGATGCACACATCAAGGGGCATATGTAGGCATTTGGGTAGATGTCTGACTCAAGTAGTACGCATTTAAGGGAGTACGTAATATGTGCGTATTTTTCATGGGAAGACCACACCATATTCTTAGGATAAATTTTTTAAAAAAACAAAAGAAGGAAAATATTGGGTTCTATTCCTGGAGTTCATATGCCAACGAATGTATAAAAATGTTGAAACTGTTGGTTAATGTGTAGATATAAATTTGAGGAAAACAAAACAGGTATTCTAGGCATGGAATATATACTAGTTGACTACATTTAAAAAAGATTCATCTTCGAAGTCCAAAAGCATTTTCTAACTTCCTAGTGAAGAAGCTAAGAGAAAAGCATAAATATGGAACATCTAATGTTAGTTAAGTGGTTAAGATAGTTGAGTCTTTTCTGAGTACTCTGCAGTAGTTCTTGCTTACGAACTATGAAAGAATGCATCTAACCGTATCGGTAGTTTATCATAGTAGCTTTTGAGTTCTAACATTTTTGTATGTGAACCCGTTGCATCTCTCTCTCTCTCTCTGTCTTGGATATGCTTAAACCTAGTCATAAATGTTTCGGTTTTCATGTCCAGAGTTCTACAGGATGCCGTAATCAATATCTTATCGTCTTCAGAAAAAAGAGACACAGTTTTTTCTCGTTCTGATGCTTCAGACGTCCTTAGGGATGCTTTTGTCCAGGCAGAAGCAGCTATTGATCATCAGTATGAGGTTTTCCCCTAACATTGCCTCTGTTTCATTTTCCTTCTCTTCCATGCTTACCTCCAAAGTTTATTGAACAGTGAAAGCTTGTATTTTATGATTTGAACAATATCTATATTCTTTTGAAATCTTTCTATGACTTCGCTGCTATGCCCTTTATCTTTCTGTCCTTGGCTGTTTCAGTCTCGCTAGTATTAATGATAATTCTTTTCAGGGTTGCACGGCAACTGTGCTTTTGGTTTGGACTAACGGCAAGGAGCAACTTTTTGCACAATGTGCAAATGTTGGGGATTCAGCCTGTGTCATTAAGTATGTGTATTTTCTTTTATGAATTCTTATAATGGGTTTCATACATCATTTTATGACTCTTAGATCTACAAATATATATATATACTATAACTTATAATTACTAACGATGTTACTACTTGGTTCCGTGCTCAATATTTTTGCATGATATACACTAGTGGTAGGGCCAGGCAATCTGATACCATCACTTTCTTTTTTTAAATTTCATTTTGTTGTTACTTTTACTTCTTCTGGTTACAGTATCTATACTGTAAATTTGCTGAAATTAAAAATGTAACAGTATTGATGGCACACAAATCGAAATGACAGAAGATCATAGGATAACCAGTCTGTCCGAAAGAATGAGGTTAAATGAAACAGGAGATCGATTGAAGGATGGTGACACACGACTATGCGGTGATGATTCAAGTTCCTATATGTGAAGTATAAATTTCTTTCTTAATGATGAGCTAAAATTGACCTTTTCCTTCTCGTGTTCAGGTCTAAATCTTGCTCGCATGCTTGGAGACAAGTTTCTGAAGGAACAAGAGTCTCGCTTTAGTTCGGTGCCTTACATTAGCCCAGTTGTGCATATAGATAGAGACAGCAAGGCGTTTGCACTTATGGCGAGGTGAGTCTAATTAAAATAAAACTCTCTCTCTCTCTCTCTCAGCAGACGGTGATAAGTGGGAGTCTGTTGAAAATTTTTACACGGTTAAATCTCTCTTGTGAAGAACTACCTTGCATCTTCAGGAAAATTTGACTGCTCTGCTTTTAGTGAGACAAAAACTTTTCCACTTAGATATTCTATTCCCTAAGCCTCTGACTAAGATAGGGTCCAAAATATCGACAACCTCAATAAGTCAAACTTGACTAGCCAGAAATTGGAGAAAAGTAAAACGATCTAAATTCTGACTGGGTTCGGTGAAGTCCCCCAGAAAAATTTTTGACTTACACATAAGAATGCAGAACTAAAGTACCCATTCTCCATTTTTATAACTTGACACTAGAAACTTAGAGTTTGTTTTATGTTTATTGCAATTGCAGTGACGGGTTATGGGATGTCATTAGCCCCAAAAAAGTGGTGCAGCTTGTCCTTCAGGTATGTATCTATTTTGTTTTCTTCGAATGTGAAGGTAAATTTGGATTTGTCTAATTTGGTAATGCCACCTCTGAACAAACAGGAAAGGGAGCGACAAGGTGGGGAGAGATGTAATAGTAGTGCAGAGAAGATAGCTAACTTTGTATTGGGGGAAGCAAGAAATCTAAGAACAAAGGACAATACTTCCATAATTTTCTTGGACTTTGATAGCTCTTGCTTTAGAGCTGCTGCTCCTTGTAAATCTGGTTCTTAATCAACTAGTTCAAAAGTTTTTGAATCTCTCACTTTACATATCTATTCTATTTATGTTTTGATTGGATGCTTGGTGTGTGCAATCTGTTCTGTTGGTGCTTAGGTTCTGGTTGTTGTTGTTTTACGCTGTTGGCGATGATAGGCAATCGTCCTCTCAAAATAGAGTTTCTTCTTTTGACGACCTAAATTTCCGCGCTTGCTTTATCTAGGAATTATTAACTAACAAAAAGGCCATCTAGAGTTTTATCATACCAATGTAAGCTATGCTTTAAACTCAACCTTTTGAGCAGCTAGCTACCTAAGCAGTGTGAGACTAGATTATTAGGGCAACTGTTGTGTTGGCTCAAACATTTCCCAATATAATCTATCAAGTAAGAAGTCTGATAACAACTATACCAGTGAACGGGCTTAGTTATTACCACTGGAGCAATATAACCGGGGCACTTCCTGTGAAAGGGATGCGAGAGGGTGTCTTACCATTCAGTAGCATTGAATTATCCACAGGTCCATACCTAATAAATTTTTAAGCATACACCAGAAAGTTGGTTTGGTTCCTTAGGTATAACATTAGGACCATTGTTGACTTCAGTGAGCGATTGAAAGGAAACACGATCGACAGTTAAATGATTGAAAGATTGGTAGGAGCTCTTTCAGAGAGAACTTTAATATTTTGTTTGAGCTTCCTTGTGGAACACATATTCTCGAACCTAATCCTATGTAGCAAACACACCAAAGAGAATAGTAATGAGCAAAAGCTATGTATTTTTAAAGTATACAAGCGAAGATTCCTCACTTAATCTTATTGAAAGAAAAGAATAAAAATGTAAGAAACCCTATCCCAACATGATTTATTCCTCTGTTTGCTCTGTTTTGATATTCCGGAGATTAAACAATGGTGTTACTACCCATTGAACCAGAGAACACAGATTCGTATATTTACTTAGTTTTGGGTTTGAATCAAAAGATTGAAGGAGTAGATGTTGGGATTCCTCTGGTGCTATCTCTTCTTTCGTCGCTTCTTGAAAGAGTCATTCAAAAGCATGAAGAGTTACAAGAAACAACAAGAAAGAAAGAAGTTATTACAATCTTTCATGGTATTAGAGCGCCTAATATGAGCATTGAGCAATACATTAATCGCATCTACAAGTACACAAGCTGTAGCCCTTCCTGCTTCGTATTTGCATATGTATACATGGATAGATTCCTACAAAGGGTTGACGCTCATCTCACTTCTTTCAACGTTCACCGTCTCTTGATTACTAGTGTGATGATAGCTGCCAAGTTTTTTGATGATTCGTAAGTCTTTTTATTTCGTACATATACATAAATTGTTAGAGAACTCAGACATTATGCATACGTTTTACTATATCGAGACTTGAGAAGGTATTATTACCCTATGAACTTTCTTTGTCCTCTCACCGTTTCACGCCTTGCTCTTTCTCCACAAGAACCTTTGCCAAAAAAAAAGGATTGTGCTCGGGCTAGGGTTGTGATTGACCTCAAGCTGATTCCCGTGTAACTTGCGTGTTTACATAGCTTTGCAGTTGATGCCTATTGGCATACTATTACGGTGAACCGCACAAATCTTATTACCCTCTTTCTTTTCTATACTTGCGTTCCGATTTTTGTTCTGGGATATTGAAAATGAGAAATATGCGAAAGTAAAATGTGTCGTTAACTATAAACAAACTTGCAGATTCTTCAACAATGCATATTATGCCAAAGTGGGAGGAATCAGCATTACAGAGATGAACAAGTTAGAAATCAATTTGCTATTCAGTTTAAATTTTAGACTTCATGTCTCTAACGAAACCTTCAAGAAATATTGTTTGCATTTGACAAAAGTTGCCCATTATTGAAGCCACGAACTTGATCACGAAGAAGAGTCTGAAGTCCTAACGAATGATCGATTGATCTGGGAATAGGTCAGCAACAATCTAGACTTTATGTCATATCTTAAGTTGTAAATGAAAACAAGTACTGTACACAGAAGAAGCATTTCCATCATTATCCATCTTGTTCTTAGGCTACTCTTCACATTGCTCCACACTCAAGTGATATGTTCAAGAAGAGTGTTTTTAAGTTGTAAATGAAAGTTGCCCAGATTCGGTCAAATGTTCAAACTGGTTGCCACATCTGTCCAGTCTGCTACTCTTCACATTTTTCTTAGGCTTGTAACGTTTTTTATGACTACCATAAACCCTACTCTTCTGGCATGACAAGTACACAGGAGAACCATTTCCATCATCATTGATCTTGTTCTTGAAGAACTCTTAACTATAACAATTTTATGTTGTCTTCTCGTATCCGCCAATTTACAGCTTCTGTACCAAATCTAAAGCACTGAAATTCAAATAAGTCAGTACACTTGAACCTTAGTAATTTGCGCACACAAAATGCCTCTTCAGAGAAAATTTATAAGTACTACATTTGTGTCAAAATGTTGGGTCTAATTCGATCCTAAGATAGGTTGGACTTCTTCTACAATCTCTGGTTCAACTTCGTGTGTGCTTCAACTAAAGCATGTCTTTCCTGGGAAATGACCTTGAAACCTTACCCTCAAAAGCGTAATCAATTAACTAGTTAAATATACTGTAACTCGAAACATATATAGCTGACATTAGACAATGAGAAGTTTGACTTTGCAAAAAATATTTCACCCATGAAAATGACGAAAATTTCAACCAAAACTAGTGTTGCTGCTTATCGGGACAAGTCGGCCCAGCCCAAAATAGAACGGGTTGGGTCGGGCTTTCGGTCGGGCCTAGCCGACCCAGGCTGAAATAATATCAGGCGAGGCGGCCCAGCACTAGCCTGAACTCCAGTGCAACCTGGTACCATGCCCCAGCCTGGTAAACCCAGGTCAGGCCAGGTCACCCTGTCATACTAGACTTCCATTTTAAAAACACAATTAAACTTTAAAAAATATAAATTACAAACTTGCCTAAAAATAAAGGCCAGCGTTTGGAAAAATCAAAATAGTTTTCGGGGTGGAGAACTTTAAAGGGAATATGTGAAATTTTGGAGATTTTCCGAAGAAACAAATTTTAAGGGGAAACAAAACATTTCTTTTTCCTCTTCTTCTTCACCATCTTCAACTCTGGCGGTCCGGCCACCATTTCCGGCCACAACTACCACCACCATTTTCTTTTTTTTTCTTCCTCCTCTCCTCACTCTCTTATAGTTCGTCTCTCTCTCTCTCTCTCTCTCTCTCTCTCTCTCTCTCTCTCTCTCTCTCTCCCTCCCTCCCCTTCAGTCTCTCTCTCATACACAGTTCCGGCAAAGGAAAGCTTTTCCTTCGCCGGAACAAGACTTCGAGGAGGGTTTCGCCTAACAGTTCCGGCAAAGGAAACCTCAATATTTTTTGTAAAGGTGTTGCAAGGCGTTGCAAAATTGTTGTAAGGTGTTGCAGAGCTGGTGTAATGTGTTGCAAGATGCTCCAAAGTTGTTGTAAAGCGGTTGCAAAGTTGTTGCGCACTCTCCATAGTTGTTGCAAGGCGTTGCAAATTGAAAAAAATACTCAGGGAGCTGAAAACTACAAAAATTGACTGATCCTTTTTAACGAAAACCCAAATTTTTTAAGGAGTTTTGATCAAATTTTATTAACAAATACATTTTGATCTCAACCATTTCAAATTCAGACTTATACCACTAATCAAGTCTTGAGGAAAATAACAATTATACTCTATATTCGCTTCGAGGTTTGGTTTTCCACGATAAAGAAATAAATCGAGGGGGAAGTTTTGAAGTTCAACTGTTATGAAAAAGATTGACTGATCCTTTTCATCGGCGTCGACGACCTAACGACGTCAATTAAGTTGTTAGGTCAAACACTGGCCGAGGCATTGCCTTCTAGACACATTAGGTCTTAAACCGTCAAGGCCTTTAAACCAAACTAAGGATCGCCTTTAGCGAGATTGTCTTTAACAACTTTAGACATTACCTATAAAATCTACCATACATAAATTGACTTCTTCAATGCTCTGCCTATACCAGGTAAAACTCTTCCCATACCAAAGCCCTAAATCTATTTGGTCCTCAAAACTCCAATCCCAAAACAAAAGCAAGAGACCAGTTTGAGAGATGAGGCAAGTAACAAACATGGACTCCTTGTTGTTCATTTCAAATATGACAGTTAAGATCACTCACTCTTCAAATCCAAAAACCATTGAAACCAATAAGGGCCATATTTTCCTTTCATCTCATTACTTCACAAAATCGCTAAACTCGAGTTTCTTACCATCTCATTCAAAATCAAAATTTACAGTAAATTGCCAAGAGATTGAAGGAGAAGACTTCCCACTTTCAGCTTCTTCAGCTTCCCATCTTCTTGGGGTTGATCGTAATTGTTCTTTATCCGATCTTAAATCCGCTTTTCGATCAAAAGTAATAACACTCTACACCATAAAATGTTGATGAATTTTATGGTTCTAATCAAGAATTGCTACTGACATTTTTTTCATTTTATTTTTGTGTGTACCAGGTTAAGCAATTCCACCCGGATGTGAGCAAAAATATTGATAATTCTGATGTTATGATTCGTCGTGTGATCAGAGCTTATGAGGTACTATATTCTATATATGCATATGCACATAAATATGTAAGTATATATTAGAATATGTAATTATTGGTAATTGTAAGTGCAGATATTATGCAAGAATCAAGAATTTGAAAACGATCCGAATAGGTAATGGAATGTTCCTTTTTGGTAAGTATTTGGTGGTAGTTTACGAAAAAAAATTTCGAAATTGAAAAGGATTATCATGTGAAGTTTGTAGTAGTTTCACTAACTACTTGATGAGTTAATATTATGTTTAGGGAAGATATAGATCCTTTTGATGAACCAGAATGTGAGGCATTGGATCTTTTCGTGGACGAAAGCCTATGTATTGGGAAAGGTATGGTACTACTCTTGAGTTCTAGCTAGTTTAGTTGTCTTTGTTCATGAACTACTCCTTGTTTAAGAATTTCTTCATCTTTCTCTTTCTGTAGGATGTTCAAATTCATGTGTAAAAACCGCGCCCAACACTTTCTCTTTTGATCCTTGGACTGGAACAGCACGAGTGACATTTCAAGGTTTGGATTATATTCTAGTGTCGTTTAATTCCATTTGGTGGAGATTTTAGACAACCAAAATCAGTCGAACTTTACTCGAGATCATACAATAACACATATATAATCAATTTATAAGGTTTAAATAAGGAGTCGGAGAAAACGAACAAGGCCGGATGCTAGTAGATATCAGGGAACCTATTAATTTTCGAGTGGACATTTCACATTTGCCTAACGCAACTGCAAAAAGAAAGAAGAGTTTTAATGCGTCTTAAGAAGCTGACAAATTTTACAAGCTTAGAGCTTACACTCCAGAAACATCTCATTTGTGCAGAGTATGGTGAAAAAACTCAAGTTGGGAAAGCTGTTAGTCAATGTCCGAGAAGTTGTATCCATTATGTCACACCTTCCCAACGAATTATTTTGGAGGAACTACTCGACAGGTACTTCGAATCGTAAATATTATGGAGTTTAATTTACACTTTCACTAGCTTTGTACTGATTCTCCTTTATTACACTTTCTTTTTCATGTTGAAAGTTTATATTAAAAACCCAAAAGCAACTTACAATACAAAATACAGAGAAAGATTAAACAAGAAACATAAAACACATCCTATGCCAACAAACCAAGAAGCTAAATGCCACATCTCAAGGCAAAAACTGTGTCATTTGGACTGAAGAAATGAAAACTTTGATCTCTTAAGCTCGTTATATAGATGACTGCAAAAATAAATGAGACTACAAAATATATTGTGCCCTAAAAGTCATGTAAAGACCCTTAAGACTGTCCTATGGGGCGTAAAATGTTTTACAAATATACATGTGACTCAATCTTCTGTATGAAATATCGTTGTCACAAGTCCGTCATTTATTTGTTTTTTATTTGGTTTATTTTGATGGTTGCAGTATAATGAATTCACCCTTCGACACAACAGCTGAGGCGAACATCTTGTATTCATTAATCAATAAAGCTAAGTTTGAGAACAATCGGTATCAGCAAAAGTCCAAGAAACAACCCAAGAGTAGCAAACAAAATGTGGATTGGTTTTAACCGTCACAAAGGTTTCATAAAGCTCGAGCAGATAAAGTTGTATACAGAGGCGGAGACACGATTTCATTCTAGGTAGAGAGTTGAAGGAAGTAAAATTTACATATTAAATTTGTAAACCATATGTTTACGACAAGGATAGCTTTTTTCAAAGTAGTCAAGAAACCATCCCTTAAGTAGAAGCCGCTTAAAAAAAAGATACATATAACAAAGGACTGCGCTCCCGACTCTAGTTCAATCTTAACCGACTGAAAACATCTGACTAGCTAAAGGAATGAAAATCAACCGAGACCTATTAGGCTATTAGTAGCAGCGAGCGAGAGCTGATTGGGGGCATGTGGAGAAAAATAAACACTAAGTTTCGTTCCTCAGCAAAGTGTTCACCTTTTTTCGACAGGTTTTGAATCGATTTGTTGTGGATTGGATGATGGAAAGGTTTCTCTTATAGCGCACCTACCTTTCTTTGGGTGGGGTTTTGGGATGAGGATAATTAGTTTGTTATTAGCACTAATACAGTGGAAGCTGAGTCAGTTGATGAATGCTCATATATAAAAAAAAATAAAATAAAGTAAACGCTAGGATAAGGTTTTGTAGAACATGACAGACTAGGAGAGACCTAAGCAGTCCTTGATTGGGAGAGAAAATTGGTGGTGCCATGGTGGTGGTCAGAAGTTGTTGTACTGAGATGAGGTGAAGATGAAGATTAGAAGACAAAATAGAATCAAATAAATTTTTAGACCACAAATAACGATGTCTCCTATATTAATTTTGATTGACCAAGTCTGTATGCCCTAGAGATAATTTTGGATTGGCCTGAAGCCACGGCCCAATAGTATTATGCCGTAGTATTACTGTATTAGATACTCGTACGAAACACTTAAACACCTACTCTATAAAATATTGGGTCATGTGGTTTTATATATTTGTACATTCCCTAGTGGTTAGTATAGCTACGATTTTATATAATTTGCAATGTTGCCAACTTGTAAATATTTAAGCAGAGTTGTCAAACCACTATCATGGTCATGATGTATTTTCACTAACCATAACTCTATATATGAAAACCTAAGGTTATTTAAGTTTTCATGGCTTTTCTTCATTCCTTTCTTGCTCTAGCTTTCCTCATATTGTTCTCCAGAGCTACTCGTCTTAAACACCCTTTAGACCCACTAACTCCACATGAACTCAACCAAATAAAGCTAATCGTCAACAATTCGCAACTTGGTTCGTCTTCTACAATCTTTTTCCATTCAATAGATCTCTACGAACCAGAAAAAATCGATGTACTTCGATGGGTATCATCAAATACTCGTACTAAGTCTCTTCCAATTCCTCGACAGGCCATGGTTTTGGCCCGAATGGAAGATTTGATACATGAGATTATTGTCGACTTGGATTCGGGCTCTATCAAATCCGACCGCATTTATACTGGACATGGTTATCCTTCAAACACATTTGAAGAAGTATACCAAGCTACTCAACTGCCCAAAAGCCATCCCCAATTTATACTCTCAATTCATAGGAGGGGGTTAAATTTGTCATATGTTACTTGTTTGCCCTCGTCGGTCGGATGGTTTGGTGAACATACATGGAGAAGAGGTCTTAAAATGACATGTTATTATCGACAAGGAACTGATAACCTTTTCGCAAGGCCCATTGAAGGAATATGTATGTTAATTGATGTAAATAAGATGCAAATAACAGAGTATCTAGATAGATATGAGGCTCCCATTCCTAGAGCAAAAGGTACAATTTTCCGTCTTTCAAAACCAAATCCTCCTCAAGAATTCAAGCATCATGGGCAACCAAAGGGCCAAAACTTCACTATAAATGGCAACAATGTCAAATGGGCTAATTGGGCTTTCCATGTTGGATTCAATTCGCGGGCTGGCCTTATTATATCAACGGCATCCATCTATGATAAAAGAAAGCGTAAATACCGCAAAGTTTTATACAGAGGGCACGTGTCGGAAACTTTTGTTCCTTATATGGACCCTACCAATGAATGGTACTATCGGACATACTTCGATGTAGGAGAATTTGGTTTTGGAAAAGCGGCTACAACACTCCAGCCAAATATGGATTGCCCAAGCTATGCTGTGTATATAGATGTCTATTTAGTTCAGTCCAATGGCGAACCCTACAAAATTCCAAGAGTCATCTGCATTTTCGAGCGGTTTACAGGAGAAGTATCGTGGAGACATACGGAAACTGCCCTACCAGGGAAAGTTGTAAGATTTTTTTTCATTTTAATTAAAGTATATATTGTTGAGATTCTAATTCATAGAAAAGGTTTATTGATGAAAACTATATCATCTGAGCGATGCTATATCACCATCTAATTAACACTTGGACTAGGAATAAACAAGTATGTCTTTCGAAATATAAAAACGATTAAGTTTTGTTAAACAATATAGCTTTTTGGATTGAGACTCGAATGAATTAATTTTTTGCCCGGAAGTTTTAACGATTGGTCATTGCAGGTAACGGAAGTAAGGCCAGAGGTTAATTTGGTAGTCCGGATGGTTTCAACTGTTGGAAATTATGATTATGTCCAGGATTGGGAGTTCAAAGAAACTGGTTCTATCAAAGTTGGGGTAACTATCTTTGCTAACCTCAAAATTTTTGCTAACCTCCAGTGAGATCTAGCAGCCCCCGACAACTTGTCGATATTGTCCCCTATTAGTCTCTACTGAGTGGCGTTAATGGCGATTAGTCTCTACTGTGTGGCGTCACTGGCGTGGTTGCATTCTTACTTTGAGCCAAAAGCTCGTGAGCATCCCATTGTACTGGCATGCTGACTATAGCCTAAGGTCTGGGTAGTAGTCAAAGCAATGTGGGACAAGTGTAATCTCAAACACTTGTTACGCGCACGTGTGGCACCTTGCACACCCTTAGGATCGAGTGTCCTTGCTCTGACACCACATATCGTAACCCCGCCTCCGACAACCTGCCGCAATGCCGCTATTGTCCTTGCTTAATTAGCCGCCACCGTGCTAGCTTGGTTTTGTTCGTGACGTGAGCCTAATATTGAGTCAATTTTGAGTTGTATACTTTCTTATACAGGTGGGACTGACAGGCATTATGGAGATGAAAGCCACATCATATACAAATAGTGAACACATAAAGATAAACATTTACGGGAGTCTGGTGGCAGAAAATACTGTCGCTGTTAACCACGACCATTTTATAACATACCATCTTGACTTAGATGTTGATGGAACGAAAAATTCCTTTGTCAAGGCCAAGATCAAAACATCAAGAGTACATGAACTAAGCTCACCCAGGAAAAGTTATTGGACAGTGGTACATGAAACAGCTCAAACAGAAGCAGACGCTAGGATTAGGCTCGGCTTAGAGCCAATGGAGCTGTTAATTGTAAATCCACATAAGAAGACGAAGATTGGTAACCAGGTTGGTTACCGGTTAATAACAGAGTCATT
Organism: Eschscholzia californica subsp. californica; assembly: GCA_002897215.1. Classification (NCBI taxonomy): domain Eukaryota; kingdom Viridiplantae; phylum Streptophyta; class Magnoliopsida; order Ranunculales; family Papaveraceae; genus Eschscholzia; species Eschscholzia californica. The sequence continues at coordinate 37,534 of BEHA01050168.1, forward strand.
AGCTTCTTCAGTTTTATCAGATGATGATTATCCGCAGATTCGCGGAGCCTACAGCAAGTATCATGTGTGGGTTACTGCCTATAACAGGTCAGAGAGGTGGGCTAGTGGATTCTACACTGACCAGAGTCATGGAGAAGATGGCTTAGCAATTTGGAGCCAGAGGTAAGTATATATAAATTTCAAGATATTGTTCTTAATTTGCACACACAAAAAGTAATTCACCAAAAAAGACCTTAAGGGTTTCTCTATATATACATAAACTATTGACATGCTCACCTTGGTTGCTTGCAGAAATAGAACAATCAAGAACAAGGATATAGTTTTGTGGTACACAGTTGGTTTTCATCACATTCCTTACCAAGAAGATTTCCCTCTTATGCCGACCCTACACGGTGGATTTGAGCTCCGGCCATCAAACTTCTTTGATTCCAATCCCTTATTTCTAAGCTAGAATCGATAGAATATTCATGTACAAGTCATGGAAAATGAGCTCAAATTGATTTTGTATTATGTTTCATCTGCATGGTTTTTGTTTATCGAAAGAGTGTATTCAAGTTATTATTATCTATTGCATACCAAGGAGCAGAAGAGACCCACACACAAACCTAGAGCACGAAGATTTACGAGAGTCCCAATCGTTTATAACACCATGAGTAGATCACTTTTGTATCTTTTTTTGTACTTATCTTTTATGATGTTTATACGTTTCGATGCAAAGTCACAATAGACGAAGCCATTGCTCACATCTAGCTTCCGAACCTCCTAATGAATACATGAATAACAAGAATGAACACAACTCCTATTGTGGTAACCGTTGCTACATGAGTAAGAATCTCCGAGGAATCAATCCCCTCTCTTTAAAGTCACCATAGACGAAGACATTTGCTACACCATTTTGTTCTCTTGATAGTTATGAGTGGGTAGAAAAATTAATTGGATATGCCAGATGAAAGAAGCAAATTATTGAAAATGTAGATTTGTAACATGTATACTTATAAATATAGATAGATCATATCATGAAAAATAATCACTCATAAACAGTATAGTATTATTTACGTATACACTTACAAATTTATAAAAATACATTATAACTAATATTAGTTTTAGTACAAGCTAGAGAGGGAAACTAAGAATACTGATCAGACGTCTAATTATGTATATACTGCACGTTGGAGTCAGGAGAGTAGAGGTTGGTGGGCGACGAATTCTTTGTCGTGTTTAACTACTTTCCTCCACAATGGCAAGTACTGCATCCAAGAATAAGAAAAAGTTACACATGGGCTCAATGATTAACCGATAGACACTTTTTTTACTAAAAAGCAACATAAAACGAACTTCTCAAACCACAACCGCCACATCAGCTGGATAACTTCTTTTGTCAAAATCTTTTCTGATTTTAGCGTTTCCATAAATTAAAATGAACTAAATTTTGATTTTTTTTTTTTTTTTACGTGATGCATTTAGATACTTGTGGTGCAATGGTCCTGACTAAAAAACTAATGGGTTCGGATTTAGAATAAAAATAGTAAGTGGGAACTGGACCTTTGAACAACATAAGCTACCTTCGGGGGACCAGCCTATGGGCTGCGGGGGCACGCACCCCACAAGTCCCTTCGTGGATCGGTCGCTGCTAGTTCACACCTCTAAAATACCACGTATTGTGAACAATAGTTTGTTTAATTTCGTGGGATGACATAATAATGAATCCTATATATATTAGAGATCAACTGAAAAAGTTAAAGAATGAAAGAGGAAGAGGAATTTCATACGTTTTCGGTTTACGTATTCTCCATCATCATGACCATGATCGTCGCCGTTATCATCGTCATTATAGCCAAAAGAATTTCCTACACAATAGTTGATACACATCAAATAAGAATCAGGACAATAGCGCATGCAGTTCCGAAATCCTTTTCCTGTTGCTTCAACCTCATCGGTGTACGACGACGCTATGACCAATATCATCACCAATAACACCAACTTTTTAGACTGCTCCAACCCTGCAGCCATTTCCCTCTCCTACTCCCACTTTTTCTCTCTAGGTTTTATCTCCCTCCCTCTCTCTCTCTATTGTTTTTACTAATCTCAATCTGAAATTGGTAGTCATTTATACGAGTTTCATCGTTCCAAATATGGTTATATGCAAAATTAGTTATGTCTAATCTGGCTACTTCAATTTTATTTACAAATGATGGGGTGATACAGGTTGGTATCATTTCCACCACAGAAAGCATAGAAACTATTAGTGGTTTGAATTTCTCAAATTACTTTTCATAGGACATTTTTTTTACAAGATTCATCAGAGGACAATGATACATCATGTCCACCACCTATTGGTATACTGGTAGGACACCCGCTCTGGTATATATCGGAGGTCTTAGGTTTGATTCTCAGTTGAAATGGAAATTTATGATTTATTGAACTTCAATTAAATAAAACAAACGTATCTCTGATAATGACAGTTATTGGGCTTAATTAATTCATGATGTATAATATATTTGTTGAGCCAAATATTAGTCGATCTCGATAATTAAAGAAATCAACTGATTGACTTGGGCGGCACTTGCCGGATCCATTAAAACGCACATACGAGACCTTGACAAAAGCAACAGAGAGGTGATCATGAAAGAGCTCTAACACCTGAGCCTTGACATTGGAGGTCGACACGACTCTCTTAGGCATCGTGAGCTCTGTCATGACTTAAATGACCAACAGAAGGGTGAATCCGAATCAGGCCTGCAACATGAGCTTGGAACTGGAGGTCTATAAAAGTATGCACGGTACCCTGAACACTCTATACCGCAGAAAAATATCGGTTACGAGGCTTCAATGATTGACTTTAAACTTGCGACACTGATCTGACTTGAGCATCGGAGTGTCTTTATAAGTACCTCAGGCTCCGTCTCCTCACTGGTGGCATGTAGGAATAGACCTGTCAACTTAGCACAACAGTGTTTTCACCTGTCCAGGCATAAAACTCTGCTCTGACAGGCACAACAAAGCACTGTGAAAGCAGACTTCAACCCAATGATCTTATCAACATAAAATATATATATATATATATATATATCAAAAAATGTTCTTGGGACACTAGGAGTATTTTATCTTATCTATATGTGTACCAGGAGATCCCAGGGAAAGGGGTGCCAAACCAAGGTCCTATGGATCAATTCATTAATTTCTTTTCTTATTTTCACTAACTTTTAATATGTTACCTTGAGAACCGAACCACGCAGACCTTTTAAATCACATGTTAAATCTTAAATTTGGTAATCTCTTTTTAATCTGAAATCTTAGAATGGATATATTCGGGCGAGAAGACCTGAATTTTGATTATCTCTTAAAAAAAATTAATAACTTGAACATTGGGCTCAGAACATAGGCTATGCCCATTGGCCATTATTTGGTTCCGAGGATGAGACGTGCAGAAGTTTGTCTAAACTTCTAAGGCAAAAAGAATTTTGAAGAGGTAGTAAATCTGTTATAATCCAAGCCAGAATTTGTACCGAAAGCTGTTCTTATAATACTATTAATATCATGGTCTCAAATAATAATGGACCAAAATTGTTAAGTTAGTTAATTTAAGTTCACCAAGTTTAGCAAATTGTTTTCATATTTAAAACCCAAGTTAGGAGTTTTCCAATCAAGCATCTATTAAATTAGAAGATAGAGAGCTTCCCTGTTTCACTCTCTCTTTCTTTCTCTCTAAATCTCTCTTTATTTCTGTCTCTTATTTTTTTTTTTCTAAATTGATACGAAAATATCAACAATTTTTAGGGAGAAGAAGAGGATAGATTTAGAGAGAAATTAAGAGAGATGGCAGGTAATAAGATAACAATAAGTGGGAGGATGATGGTGGTGATGATTTTATGGGTAGTGATGGCTTTGAATTTTGGAGGGAAAACGGCACAAGGGATGTTTAGTTGCTACCATAAGTGTGTCGCATCCTGCGGTACCACGCGACACTGCAAAATCGGGTGCGTCAACTCTTGTTACGCAACCACACTCACTATGGTCCAACGAGGTAATTATAAACAAGACTGATGATTTGCAAGGTTACAATCCCGGCTGAATTCCGGCCTGTGTACGTGGACGGATTTTTCTCTGTAAATAATCACCGACCACATATCTGGGGATTCAACCGGAATTGTGACATGACAGAATCTCATTTTTCCATTATAATCATAACATTGGCATATAGCCCAAGAAAAAAAAAATCAAAGCCTAAATATGAACCTAAAATAGTCATAGACAAACTGGATTGTGGGCAATTTTAGAAAAAAAAATTCATCACCAGCGAGAAATTTGTCCCAGAATTCAAGACTACTCATTTTCATTTTGGTCCAAACTCAATTTTGACTTAGTAATTAGCAATACCAATTTTGATTTTGCGATAGCGATTTGCCCTATTTTACCACCCGTCTCTTATTCTCATGAACCTCCAATTTTGCACAAATTTTATTTTCCAGAGATCATTTTAGTTATCTATTTGTTATTTCATGCATGTAGGCGTACCGACAGCCTCACCAGTACCTGCACCAGTAGCTAAAGAAGTTGTAAATAAGTTAAAGCAGGCGGAAGATTTAGCAGCAAAGATAGCCCACAGTGATGTAACTAAAATTAAGGGTGTCGGCGAAGAAACTAAAAATAAGTTAAAGCAGGCGGAAGATTTAGCAGCAAAGATAGTCCACAGTGATGTAACTAAAATTAAGGGTGTCGGCGAAGAAACTAAAAATAAGTTAAAGCAGGCGGAAGATTTAGCAGCAAAGATAGTCCACAGTGATGTAACTAAAATTAAGGGTGGTGACAAAGATTTTTCATTAACAAAAGTAGTGACTAAAGCCAAAAAGGAAGTCGATGGGGCAGCTAAGGGAGCAGTAATGAATAATGGTCATATTTACAGGGTTAATGGATACATTTCTTAATGATCAGATTACTATTAATTAAGCATGAATTACTGTATGATATTAATTGAATAAATCTCCCCTATCCTCCCACTTTATTGTTTAACAATGCATCTTCTTATTTCTCGATTTATGAAATATCTTACATTTAAACAACTGAACTATATAAGTAGGCTAGCTCGAAATATACTACTAGAACTATAACTAAACTAGCTTGAAATATACAACTAGAACTATAAGTAAGCTAAGTGGGTTTCCTCTCAAAGGCCTAAAAGGAACAACTTTTATGTTTATGTCAATCAGCCCAGTCTAATTAATCTATCTAAAACAACTCCTACCGGATTTCCTAGCTTCATCCTACAATATTACGAACATTGTTAGCAGGCACGTATTAGATGTGCAGTTGCACCGAGCTTCCTCAAAGAGTCGGGAGCCCCTAAATACAATGTTACAGGATAGTATTTTTTATTTTAAATGTAGCTCGTTGGGAAGTATTTTGAACGACAAGCACGAGGTCACAAGTTCAATATTTTTTCTCACCAATTTGATATTTATTTTTCCATCTCATTATTATCCCGAATTATTAATACCAATAGTATTAGTTAGGGATGATGATCAATTAAGACTGAGTTTAGGTTGTTAAATTCAAAACTAGTAAATTTTGAAGTTCAATAAGTATAGGCTCCATTCTTTGTTATTTTCTGAAGCCTAAAGTAATAGTCGAACCATGCCCTGGGAGTTTGTTTGTTTGAGCCTATACTGGCTTTAATGCAAAGGACGGAGTACAAATCGGATATGAAGGATTAATAAAGCTAGGTGGTTGAACCATGCAAATATTCGCATCAAAGACGTCATGGAGAAATACATTTGAAACATTGAATTGGTTAATACACCATTTCATAGAGACTTCCCGATGAAGAACCACTCTTAATTAAGTTGTGGTTTTGACAACTGAACTAAAAATTTGAGAACAACAAAATTCATTATTTTGTTGGAAACCCATAGTCACCAACCTGGCCTTGCACCTCTCTATACTCCCATCATATCCATGTTTTATTTTGTATAACCACGAGCAACCCAAGACATGACTTCGAATAAAGAATAAGAGAGAGCAAATTCTATTGTGGTACATGAGATCAATTTCTTCTTGCATAGCTTGACATCAGTTTGGGTCAATTGAAGCTTGCGTGCAAGTGTAAATAACCTTAAATATTTTATGAAAGGACATTTTTGTCAAAATTTGCGGATGTGTTTAGCATATATACCACTTGAGTGATATTTGATAGAAAAAATTGAGAATGAAAGTAAACCCCATACATATTTTCATATCGATGTGTACTCCTAATATCCCTGAATAGTTGGGCTCAATGTCTAAATAACCCTTCAATCGATTGGAGATTGAGATGATGGTCGACTTTCCAACTTCATGTCAGGCGTCTCCTTGTTGAGTCAGCTGGTACATCAAGTGGGCACTGGAGGAGCATTTTCCATAAATTATTCTGCAGGATTAGGTTGCATCTAAAGGCACTCCATCCTTTTCTTAGCTCATTCCTCTCTTCGCACTTCTTGTGGACCTCGGATTGGGCCTAATTTGTGTTGTTCAAGCCCAACACAAATTAAGTCTAGTCCGACGACGGTGGGAAACGAGCTGGGTGGGCAGTCCGCAGACATGTATACTTCCCCATGGCAGGTGGAACGGATACATTGTAAATTTGTCCATTCAGACTGCCGGACAAAACGAGCAGGCACTCGACGAAATCGAGTTGCCCATTACCCGTCCGTGCCCGCCTAAAATGTCGGGCGATCCGAGCATCGGATATTCGGGTCCGGGCACAACACATATTTTTTCTTCTCTAACTGCCAATAAAAGATACTCATACAATTTCACCTCAGAGAAGCGCACTCTGACTTCCAACAAAAAGAGTCATATCTCTTAACTCCTGTAAGTAACTTCGGTATCTTATTCCTTTACCACTAATAATGTGGGACAAAACTGTAGAAGACAAAACTTATTTTTGTTAAACTCTTTGAGATAAAAATAGATCAAAGCTTTATAAATTAAAGAGGGCAACCTAAATGGTAATCTTGTTAGTTAAACCATTACTAGTTATATACAATCAAAATTCCAGAGGGAGTTACATACCAATCGGTCGGTAGGACTCTGACAGACTCTGACGAAAGGTCGATTAGAGCTTCTTGTTCGTGTTAGTCCGACTAAAGTTGGAGGTTCTCCGCCTCGACACCGACCCCATAGACACATTGGGTTTAGGCGGTTCGTGGGTGGATCACGACCGCGGGCTTTTTCCCACCCTTACCTCGGACTATCCCAATCCGTGTGGGGAAAGAGAAAGACGCCCAGAGTAAAATGAAGGGGCGCCCATATCCGCACCCCAAGATTATGCTCGGTCTTGCTTGATTTTCCAAATTTGGTGAAAGTCAAAGTAGAGTCTTTTTCTTTCTCCATTCAATGTGTAGCTTCCCGTAAGTAGAGGAGATCTATGGTTAATGAACAATAACTAGGCCCTAATTTGGTGAAAGTCAAAGTAGAGTCTTTCTGTTTCCAACGGATGGATGCCTATAAATATATTCATCATCCTTCCTAATTTCTCTCTTTCTTCTTTTATATTCATCCCCATTTCTTGTTTAATTTATGGGATGATTGATATCCAGGAACAATAGATATTAACTAGTTAATCAGCTTAATTACACATTAATTACCCTTAATTGACACAAAATATCTAGAGAAATATTTACATTTAGAGAGAGGGAGTAAAAAAATGGCAGGGATGAAGAAGACTAGTTTGATTCCATTGATGTTGTGGGTGGTAATGATAGCTGTGTATGTAGAAGAAGCAGAAGGTTTTATTTGCTTTTGGGACTGCATAGATGAGTGCAAAGTGGGAGGTCCAGATTGTTGGGGACATTGCTACGAGTACTGCCTAATCAATCACCCTATTTTACTCCAGAACAAACCTGCAGGTAAACCATCTAGTATTTAAAATGTATATGTCCGTCTGAAGGTATGTGTGGTCGGTCCAGATTTACCAAACATTTGTAACATGCTTGAAAAATCTAGGAGACTAGATCAGCCACTGGTCTTTGACCGGCCTAAACTTTCAGGTCAAACATTATTTCCGCTTTCATAAGTGGATCAATTGGGATTACCAAATAAGAGTATTTGTTTGGGATTTTTAAATAAATGTCTCGGATAAGACATTGACCTGAAAATTGGCTTATCTACTATACAACTACCCTAACTTGAGCATATTTGCACTGCTTATCACGGATACCATCTTCTCGTGAAACTTTTAGCAAAATTGTAGATTGAAATTTTGATGGTCATATCCAGTTTTGAATTTTTATTTTGTTAGTATTTTAATTTGTTTACATTCGTTTTAGACGAACTAACTCAAAACTCCTAAAATACAATGTAATTTGTGTTCATTACTTTATCTGCAGGTACCGTATCTTCTCCAGTAGCTAACATGGAAAGTTCTCCAGCACCAGAACCTTCTAGCAGCCAACAATATTATGAGTTTAACACTCTAATTATCAATGATGCTTCAAATAGGAAGCTTCTTCCTGCCTATGAAAATCCTAAACACAACTAATTAAGTATAATCTTCCTCCACTTTTGTGTTTATATAGTTAATGTAATGTTAGTAATAACTCTTTGCTATGATTATGTGTCCTACCAACATTGTAACTCTTCCTCGTATATTTAATTGTAAAAATGTTATAACAAAATTTATATACTTCCGAACGACTATTCATCTATTTATATGATACATCGAATCAACGATGTGAGCGGGATAAATGTCTTTATTAATTCTAAACATTACTAATGTTACATCGAAATTGAAGAGCGGAGCTCATGTACTATTTCGCACACATACATCCAGCTATTCGAGCAAACAAAGTTATCTACTCAAAATCAACTTTGAGTCTGTATTTTTTTAACTTAGATCCAGATAGTGGTGTTCATGGGGTTGGTCCAGCCCGAGAGAGACCCGTTTAAGGTCGATGCGTATCGGACAGAAGACAGGCCGAGCGAGGGAGAGTTATCGATCCCGGACTCATCTGGGTATTGAATTTGACGGGCCAGTCTGGCCTGGACCGATGGAAAGCTCGTCGAGCTACCTGACTCTACTGTCCCAACGGTCAGTTTACTTTTCTCTGTAGGCACACCCAAGGGCTAGTTGGGGTTTTCCTGTATGCACATCCAACGGGTCAAGTCAGACCGGGTTACCCTCGGATACCTTATCAACATAAGGACCCAAAACCGACATTCGAGTTCGTTTCTTGTTGGGGGTAAACTAGTACCCAGTGACAGCCCTAAATCAGGAACCTATTTAATAAAATAGAGGCCATTGGGGATCAATTTGCCCATGTTGCATTTGTTTTTCTGTCTGGCGTGTATAAGTTGGTGAGATGCCTAAACTGAGCAAGACGTGAGATCCACAAAACAAGACGTGAAGGCGTCCCCACTCTCCTAATGGAATATTTCTCAGTCTTTGCCCTCTTTATTAGAACATCAACAAACTTCATGCTCAAACTAAAATTTTTGGAAACTAAAATTAGAATCTAATACAGTTTGTGTTCTAACCGAAATGGTGAGGGAGGAAAGAAGAAGAGAAGGATGCACAGGAATAATTCCTTATATTTATAATGTCTGTCAAACTGTCCGTCGAAGGTGGGGCTTCCGAAGACTCGCTACAGAAGAACGACGTTTCGGTGGGAGATTTGGGTTCCTGAATCGAAGATTTCGCGTTGCCGGTTGGGCTGTAATCTTCTCCGGCAAACAAAGGGAATAATATGGCAAATTAACATATTCTAAGTTGAATCAATTATTAACTATAGATGCTTAATAATAAAGTTATTCTTTTCTATTTGTTTAGATTCACTTAGTGAAATAAAGCACATTTATGATTTTGAAATCTTGTTTCATTTTTGAATAATTGGACTAATCTAGATCATGTTTGTGCAAACAATTGTACCAGCTTTGTCATGGAAAAGTCTTGAAATAGAAAAGAAAGATGTAAACGGCATGTAATATACATGGGTTTATGTCGAGTTCACGAGGATTATGTCAGACGCACTTGAGTTGTGTCAGGCACACATGGGCTATGTCAGGCGCACATGCGTTATATCAAGCGAAAAACATTAGATTACGTATAAGACATTTCAAAATATAATATGCACGAATTTATGCACTGTTCCAAAATACCAGATAAAGTGAAGAACATTTGGAAATGTATTGTGAACAGGTTTTTGGACGGTGAAACATACCAAATAAAGAGTGATATTTGGAAATGTCAAATGTACAAGGGTGAATATGTTACTATACAATTTTTTATGTACCAAAATAGATAATTTTTTCTAGCGCAAAAGTCCGTTGTCGTCGCAGTTATGTCAGTCTAAATCTGATTTTTCACATCCTCCTCTTATTCTTTTTCTGATTCAGATTTATTCTTATTGATCGTATCTTTGTGGACCTTTTACCCAAAGACTCACGAAAAAGTTGAGAAAAAGTTTCACCATAGAAATTGATTGAAGACTGAAAAGAAGTCGACTATCTATACAACAAATGACATAAGTTTTTGGTCGTGTTATAACTTACATCTATAAATTTCGGCCATTTAAATATTTTAATTGAATTTTGACCCATCTTTTCAAGGTGAGTCTTATATAATATTTAAAATTCAAGATAACAATCCATTTTCTATAAATTTTATAACTATTTTTCTCTCTGGTATTGTAAAAGTTCTAATTCAAATGATTCTTTCTCTCTTTCATTTTCTCTCTCTCTCTCCAAATAACCCAAGGATGTTCCCAAACTTAATCATTTTTGTCGTATACAATAAAAGTTGGATAAAGTCAAAGTATTACCAAATACAGGACCCCAATTAAAATTGGACACCTTCTTCAATTGCAGAGGGTTGGTGGGCTAAAAGAAATTTCCTGTTTGTAACTGAAGTTGGATTGACAATTGTCTTCAACCTGCTCAATAGAACTGGGGAGACAACACGTTCCATATACACCAAGAAATCTCCTGCTTAATTAGGTTAACTAGCCTTGTCAAGTAACACTCTACCTATAAATAAGGCATTAGTATCTACTGAGATATTATGTTTTCAAGATTGATGTTTTTTGAGAATTGAAGCTCAAGTTTAGGGATTTTTTATTTTCATGGAGGAGACTCAAGCAAAGGTTTGTTTTAAAAAACAAACATGTCTTTTATTGGTCTATGTTGTGATAATTTTGGTACAATTTAGCTTGTATAGTTTCTGGCAATTATAGGATTCAAAAATTATGGTAAACATGAATTGATAGAAAAAAAAAAGTTCACCATGGATTAGAAAGTTTAAACCCATGGTTACTTTCTTAGATGTCTCCATTGTTATGTTTTCAGTTTTTGTATGTTTGTGAGGGCTTAATATTTTAAAAGATGTGGGTCAAAATTTAAAATGATCCCGACATTTAACTTGGGAAAAGTTTAACTTGGGAAAAACTAAGTGTATAAAGGATTTTTGACAAAATTCTTGACTCGATAAGTCACATGAGTAAAAAAAACGGTTCAGATTAAACTTTAAAGTCAAACTTTAAAAAAATTGTGTTTTAGTGAAAATGAGTCATTAAGTCGAAGATTCTGTCATTATAGCACTCTTGTAACCTATAAAGCATTGTGGCTCTAAACTTTTAGTATGAGTTTTTTTTGGGCAAATTGATGACTATATCAGTTGTTTCTTAATTAAGCATCTTTTCCTTTTGTAGTTTTACATCTTTTTGTTCTTTTCTCTTGTCCTTCATTCAACAATTAAATTTTTATTTATCGAGAGAAAGGGAAGGAGGTAAGAGAAAGAGTGATAGTTTGCCTACCCTCTTTACTCCTTCCACATATTCTCTGAAATTTCATTATCTTCTCTTTTTTCTTTTCCTTTCTCTCTCAAAATTGACAACATTAGTTGCCCTTGTAATGTGTTAACGGCAAGAAACCGGAAGTGTAATAAAGAAGACTTCAAATGGTAGATTGAGAATAATACTATTGTTTTTAGGCTAGAAACTCGTCTGGTAAAAAATTGGGGGTCTAGCGGACGTTACGTTCATGGTTGGAGGCCGTTTTAAAATCAACCCTTTAAACGTCATTTCACTTACAAGGTTAGAAGAGTTATTAATATACCCGACAAACTTAATGCCTTATAGCTCGATATTTATGAATGTTTATCTATTGCCAGAAGTAAATGAGGATTTAAAACTTTTTGTAAATGGTGAAGATCCCAAATATTGAATTTGTTGTGTGATCATTGTAAGCTTGTGGTAGTAATACAAGAGAAGCAACCCCAATAGAACTTCATTGGCAGGGTATATAAACATTAAGGGGAGGAGGAGCTCCCCCATTCTCTTCCTTCACATGCCTATCTTTTTTGTCGTGCGATATCATTCTAGTATATTGTTTTTTTAGTAATTGTATAATTTCTCTACTCATTTAATGTGAGACTCAGCTGTATCAATGGTAATTATGCGGATTAGTCAGGGATTAGATAGGTACATGGGCTCAGCGTACCATCCAGTTTAAACTTGTTCTTGTCGGTCTAAGACTGTAGAAAATTGTCAAACACAATATTGACCCTAGAACAACTAAGACGACAAAAGAGAACAACTAAGTAGGACTAAGCTAGACTTGGTTTGTCTTTGCTAAATTGATTTAGGCATTGTAGATTACTTTCGTACATGTAGTTACAGTATAGGTATAGTATTGTGCTTATTTTTTATGTTTTCGTAAAGAATATATAGCGTGTGTGTATAACAAAATTTACGTAACCTAAAATGGTTCCATCTCCAAAGAACTTTTGTGTGAGAGGTAGTAGGACTTCGACAATTCAATCACAGCGGTTGATTTGGGATTTCCTCCCGAATATGCCTGAGTTTTCCTTGGCTAGATGGCCCGCTAAAGTAATTGAACAGTGACTCTCTGGACGAGTGCCTATTATCTAATATACTTCATAAACCGTAGGAGTTCGACCGAAGAATAAGTTATCAAATGTTTTTGGATTGAGTTTGTAAGTTATATTAATTTTTGTCGGTTTGGTTCCTTCCTTCGTCCATACATTGGAAGTATAAGTAATTTTAGGCTCACTAGTCTACAACTCTTTCCTCTGCTTATTTACTTAATCTATACGATCGCGCTATTGTAGTTACACCATTCAAGATGCAAAAGGATGAGAATTACCTCTGATCCAGATGGTTTCGCTTTAGATCGACAAGGGCATGGAAATGCCCCACTCGTTGAACTAGCTGGCAATCCATGTCAAATCCCATATGGTGCAATTCATCCCTGTCAGTTTAATAACAAAATGATTGCGGATACCGTAATGGCCACCGGTTCAATTGATCAGTCTCATAGTCATCAGATAAGTGAATATGCTGCCTACCAAGCTCAGGTAGCTCAAAATCAGCTAGCCCATCAACAAAAAATGTATTATCTGGAGCAGAAACTTCAGTCATTCTGGGCACATCAGTTCCAAGAAATAGAGCAAACAACTGATTTCAAGAACCATAGTGTTTCATTAGCAAGAATAAAGAAGATAATGAAAGCGGATGAAGATGTAAAGAAGGTAGCTACAGAGGCTTCTGTCATCTTTGCCAAAGCTTGTGAGATGTTCATCTTAGAGTTGACACTTCGTTCGTGGACCCTCGCTGACGAGAACAAGCGCATTACTCTTCAGAAAAATGATGTTGCTGCAGCAATCACACAGACAGAAATATTTGATTTCTTGGTTGATTTTGTGACAATGGATGATCCAAAAGCTGAGGGATTTGCATCCTTCCTGCCTAGAACAGGAGCTATGAAGGATGGAGTTCCTCATAATGGGCTTCCTAACTACTAGTATATGGCATCAACTAGAGCAACAGGAACAGACAATTTATTGAGCAGAGAAGAGCAAGAATAGTGATCATCACTAGAAAAATAGCTAGATTATCTGAGCAGGTATAATGTTAGCTATTTTCTGAGTGAAAATAATACATAATAAATGAAGTGCTCAATCGATTATGTTTATTTAAATTTGGACATGAATTCTTTGCCTTACATTTCCAACTTTTCTGTTGGAGATAGTGGAATTTTTTCGATCACTCTAACATCATTATATATTTCACCATATATTTTTATTTTGTTAACATTAGACAATAACCTTAAAACATAAGGGGGGACAACTTCACCTTCATTCAACCCAACCTTTAAGAATGTTTTTTTTTTATTATGATAAGCGGGAGAAGCCCGACCGAATACAAAGAAATAAGATATCAAAAAACAGCTAAGAAATCAAATTACATCGTATCATTAGCCCCACCCTTTCCTCATTCTCACTGTCCCTCTAGAATCCGCATAAACAATATTGACTAATTCCACTGAAAGTTGACTAATATTCAAGTGAGTTACCTCCGGTCCGAGCTTTATCTTCGATAGGAAATCAGCAGCCTGGTTGACTAATATTCAAGTGGCTTCTCTATTGACTAATTCCACTGGAAGTTGACTAATATTCAAGTGATTGGCTTCTCTAGAATCCTCACTTCATCACAAATAGTGTGTATAATCAGCTCCGGTGACATCACATTACTTCTAAATACCCTATTATTCCGCTCCTTCCAAATATGATAGACATAGTCATTTAGAAACATACGACCCACTAGGGCAGCAATAGAAGGCCCACCAAAGTGATTAAGACACCACTGTAGCTCCCTTCCCAATCAACATCACATACTCTCTGAAATCCCATCTTGAGTAATAGCGATTCCCATATAATCTTTGTGACCGAACAACCAAAGAATAAGTGGAAATCCGTTTCTTCATTTCCCCACAGAATACACATGTAGTATCTATAATCATACCCCAACTAGCCAGTAACGATTTGGTTTTGAGGCGTCTTCGACAGTCAAGCCACGTGATGAAGCAATGTTTGGGTATACCTCCCGGTGACCATATTAAGGAAGTCCAGCTCAATCGAGTTCCTCTAGGTCGAACTGCTTCATACGTCTCTTTGAGAGTAAACTCTCCATTCTGGCTGGGCGTCCAGACCACCTCATCTCTGAGGGTACTATCTACCACCACATCTCTTGCCTCGACCGCGATAGTCCCTAACATAGCTGCAGTACGAGTTGGGAAAACCCAACCTGACTGCCCAATAAACTGAGAGACCCGTGCATCTAAATGTAGGTGAGAATTATATCTATACCCCTCTTTAAATGCATCATAGAGAAGCCCGCGAGGATGTTCACTCATCTCTTGATGATTTTTGTCAAGCGGGTCCACTAATACCTTGAAAAATGAGACGACAAATGAGACACAATACCTTGACATTAGCAATGATACATCAAAGATGTGATAAGCACGATACTCCCGAATACAAACTCTTACAAAGAACGGGCCTATAGCCCAAATAAACTATGGTCTAAAACCTAACAATATTGGACCTTTGGAGTATATGTCAACACATTGGACCACTTGAGCAACCAATTGTTGACGCCGTCTTATTCTTCTTATTCATATTAATTTCTTCTTTTCTTTTAGTAGGTTTGACATAGTTATTTTGAACGATATCCCACAATTTTGAAATCCCAATACTACATTTATTTGGACACATCAATGTCAATAGTGATCTATGTTAACCTAGGCATTTTTTTGGACCCTCTAAACCTCTCTAAAAAAATTGGTTGATCTTATTCTTTTATTCTCTCTACATTCTTTAAGTTTTACAGATCTAAAAGTCTGAAATCGCTTTCAATTTTTTTTTATTTCTAGATAAAAAAACAGTCTTCAATTACATGAGTGGTGATCAATGGAGAGAGTCAAAAGTGTTGTATTCTTTAGTTGAGACAGATTAAAAGGTGTTGCACGGATTATGTAGGAAGTGACGGGAAGTTCATCAACAAGATTTGTATTCTCCCTTCTTAAATATATCTTCTCTTACAGACATTGTTATATCTAGAGTTTTTTGTACTCGATTTGATTATATAAAACTTAGATCTGAAAACTTGAAGATGAAATTATGTTTTTCTCTTCCTGTGTGTGTATGAGGATGATGATATTAAGAAGAATTTTGTATGTTATATTTATACGATGTTGATGTCGATGACGAGGATGATGATGATACAGAGGGATTACTTTGTAATTCATTAATTGATGTTAGCAACTTTGACGTTAATCTTGTTGAAATCTTTAGAAAAATTGAGACGCGTACGTGTAGGACATAATTATCTACAGTAAAGTACATTTGATTATGTATTGTATTTGTACCCAACAAAATGTCATATACATTCTCTCCATAAAGAGTCGGAAAACTGAAAAGTGGATAGGACATAATCACATATAGTACAAGACATTTGATTACGTAATGTAAATGAGAAAATGTCTTATATACGAAAATGTAATAATTTAAAATGTGTATGGGAGATAATCATATGTCAATAAATTTGATTATCTACACTACGGAACAAAATGTCTTATACTTCTACACAGAAGTGTAAGAAATTTGAAAAGCGTACAAGACATAATCATATTTACAGTACAATACGCTTAGTTATGTACGGTACATAACAAAATGTACTACAAATATCATCAAAATAACAAGAATAAAACATTAACATAGTGCGTAACATCAAAATAACAAGGATAAAACATTAACATGGTTTGTAAAAGACCAAAAAAATAAAAATAAAATTAGACAATTTCACTAATTATTAGTTGCTAGTTACTATTAAAAATACAAAAATGATGTGTGCATAGAATTAGTCATACGGTGGGTCTTGGCAGAATTTTTAGGGGGTGATGTGCCAAATTTTAGTTAGTGTTTTCGCATTATAAAATGGAAAAAAAGTTTGTTAGGCGCAGTAATAAATTAATTCCAAATAAGTTTATTATAAAAGGATAATAACACGTAAATAAATTAATGTACCGGAAGAGAGCACTTGAACCGATAATTTTTACTTCAAAATTTTCTCTTTGCATTTTTGAAGCAACATCACTAATTCAAAACTTTCATTATCATGTTCTCTAAGGACTCCCTTTCAATTGCGAGCAAAGTTAATATGTTTAATCGGTGATGTAACATATTTAATCTCAAGTACGAGTTTGAAAATTTTAATTTTGAGAAATTCAACTCTGCTGATGCGAGTGTGGTTGGTATAGCAATTATAATTGTATAAACGATGGTAGTTGCTAAAATGATTTGTTGTTTAAAAAAAATCAATGCATAATTAGGTTTCGTTGTTTTTCTTAGGCAAAATATTTTGTAAGTGTTTTAATTTTATAAATAAGACATTTGTTGAACATCAGAATGATCTCTTTTCTCAAACTATTTAAAAATTATAACAACAAAATATTAATTTATACTTTTTGTTAATCCTCATATTTTGTTTTAAAGAATCAATATTTTGATCTACTAATAAAATAAAATAATTATCCTCAACAAAACAAAATGAAAAAGAATTAAAATAGTTGACTACTATCTAATTTTTTTCTTGCCCTTCTTTTTTTAAAAAAATTGTGAAAGCTTTTGTGTAACTATTGTGATGATCCATCATTAATCACATGCATCCAACTGTCTTTTTCCCACCAATTTTAGATCTCTCAAAAAGACGAGTCAATTTGCATTTAGATTGTCATCCTCCTAGCACCAACCATGACATATTCAAATCCAAAATTTGTGTAGATTGATTAAGTGGCACTATAAGTTGATTTGTGAAAGTTTTTCTTTCCCATGGACCTCTCTTATTCAACCTCCACCCCAACCAACCTTGTTTCTTGCAGTGACTTTTTTCTTACCTAACTAATGATTAACTACAAAATTATACTATTAACTATATATTTTAGTTTACTCCAACATCTCTATTCTCCATTACTATCAATTTCGTGTTGTAATACAAGAAAATGCGTTGCAAGAACGAAGAATTTAACTCACATAAGTTCACAAGAAGATGAATTATATATGAGTTAAACATGAAATAGAAAAGGTTCATGTTACATTAATGAGTTATTTGTTAATGAACATTTTGCAAATTTACATGTCTCATCAAATTCTTGTGTTATTTGTAGAGACTCTTTATGGCATCACAATAGATAGAATAAGTATATAAAAATGAGCTTAAACCTACTGACGTATTTTAGAGTGATATGAAAAAATGAACCCTAAACATATTACATAATAATGTATTAAACGCTCCTCAACCAGGAAGTCTAGTACCAAGTAAGTCATATAATGAGAGAGAGAGGGAGATAGAGACAAAGAGACAGAGACCAGCTTTGAATCCCTTAACCTACCCAATTACTTCACCCATGGACCAGAGAGGTACTGCGACAGAGAAAGAGTTAGACTGTTAGAGAAAGCTGAACATGAGAGGAAGGAAATGAGAGAAAGCTGTAGAGAGTGATTTTAAGAGTGTCTCTGCGTTACTTTGAGGCAGATGTTGCTAGAGAGAAATGTTGATAAGGAGAGATCTTATCATTTACAGCAATTAAGGAATCAGAGAGTGACTCAATTTTTCGTAAATACTCACTGATTGTGACTGATCCTTTCCTTGTGTTGAATTTCTCTTCGAAGAAGATCTTGCTTAGCTTCAAACTCCTCTGCATAAATTGTGTTCAGATACTCCCAAATGTGCTGAGAAGTCTTCAATCCAAGTACATCTGATGAAACAGATCTGGAAAAAGTTGCTTTCAGGCATGATTTAACAAAACTATCTTGTTTTCTCCAGATCTGATAAGCTGGATTTAAGATCTCTTTATCATTTTCATAGATCGAAGCTTCTGGTTCTGTTATAGATCCATCAACATAACCAATTAGATCATTGTTGATCAAGATGGTTTCAAATTGATCTCTCCATAACAGAAAATTTGTTTCATCTAATTTCTCTGCCATAAAGTTCGTGACATTCAATCAAGGAAGGAAGATGATTTGAAGAATTAAGAGAAAAAAAAAAAAAAGGATTTGAGTGCGAACTTGTTTCCTCCATTGTTAGGTTCAAAGAAACCCTAGAGCTCTGATACCATGTGAGTTTTTAGAGAGAGAGAAATTGAATGTAGAAGTGATTTTCATTATATGAATTAATCCAATACACTTCACCTTATATAGGTTCGATTAGAGAGAGGAAGTGGACAAAAGAGTTGGAGGGAAAGTTTGTTAGATCATAACAAACTTTCTCTCAACTGAAAATACAAAAATAACCCTCTCTATAGGCACTCCTCTAATACTCTTATTACATATACGAGTTACACTCTTATTACACCACCATCACCATTTATATCTCTCAATACTCCCCCTCAATCTGAACAAGAGACATCAGATTAGACAAGAGAGAAGAGAGTATTAGCCAACCCCTTGGTGAAGACATCAGCAAGCTGGGAGGAAGATGCTACATGATCAATTCGAAGCATACCAGAAGCTACCAGCTCCCTAATAAAATGGTAATCAATTTCAACATGCTTGGTTCGAGCATGGAAGATGGGATTAACAGCCAAGTGTTTGGCACCCATATTATCACAGAGCAACAGGAAAGGATAATCAATTGAGAATCCCAATTCATCCATCACATAAGAAATCCAAAGAAGCTCAGAAGATGCATTGGCCATTGCCTTGTACTCAGCCTCACTGCTCGATCGAGCAACAGTAGGCTGCTTCTTGGAAGACCAGGCAATCAAGGTGGAACCAAGAAACACAGCATAACCAGCAGTGGAACGACGAGAGTCAGGGCAATCAGCCCAATCTGAATCACTATAAGCACGAAGAGAAGACAAATTTCCAGACTAAATGGTTACACCAGAACCAACAGTACCTTTTAAGTACCTTAAGATACGTTTAACCATTTAAAAGTGAGCAGTTTTAGGTGCAGACATGAACTGAGCCACATAATTAACCCCCAAAGGCAATGTCTGGTCGAGTAGTAGTCAAATATTGAAGTCCACCAACTAGACTTCGATAGAAAAGAGAATCCTCAAGCAAATCCCCATCAAGTGCAGACAATCTCTAACCCAAAGGTACTGGAGTAGAGATAGGCTTAATGTCAAGTAATCCTGCCTTTTGAAGAAGCTCAAGAGTATATTTTATCTGTGTAAGGAGCAAGCCACCAGTAGAAACCTCAGAATGTACTTCAATGCCCAAGAAATAATGAAGAGACCCAAGATCCTTCATAAAAAACTCCAAACTAAGTTGAGCAATCAATGTCGAGAGAAGAGAATCAGAAGACCCTGTAAGTATTATGTCATCCATATAGAGTAGAAACACCATTGTGTCATCACCAACAATATAAACAAACATGAAGTGATCAGTGAGACTCTTCTAAAACTCATAATCAAGAAGAAAGCCAGCAAATCTGGTAAACCATGCCCTGGGTGCTTGCTTAAGACCATATAAACTTTTATGAAGAAGACACACATAATCCTTAAGAAGAGGATCAGAAAAACCACTGGGTTACTTCATATACACCTCTTCATCCAGAATACCATGAAGGAAGACATTGGACATCCGATTGTTTAATAGACCAAGACTTTGAAACAACAACTGTGAGAACAACTCTAATTGTTGTAGCTTTCACCACTAGACTAAAGGTCTCAGTGTAATCTAAACCATCAACTTGGTGAAGTCCTTTTGCCACGAGTCTGACCTTATACCTTTCCACACTCCCATCAGCCTTTAATTTAGTCTTGAAAACCCACTTACAACCCAACACATTCATAGAAGGGAGAGCAGGTACAAGAGACCAAGTGTGATTTTTATCTAAAGCATCTATTTCTTCATTCATAGCCTGACACCACTCAGGATATTTAGAAGCCTGAGTATAAGAAGTGGGATCAATGGACTGATGTAACAATGTAACAAAGGCCTGAGGAAGAGGATGACAGACTGTATAATGAGAGACAAATCAGGGAGGTGTTTAGGCCTATGAATACCAGCTCTGGCTCTTGTAGTCATATGATGAATGAGTGGAGGAGCAAGAGAGCCAGAAGAAGAAGGTAGAAGTGATGAACTAGGTTCCCCAGGTGTATGAACTGAATATTCAAAAGAAATATCAGTATGAACAGGAAAAATAGGAGTAGGTGTATGCTGAGAAGGGATAGGAAGTATAACTTGGGTAGGTGTATGAGCAGGTGTTTGAGATGAAGTGAAACTAAAGTCTTCGAAAGGAAAAGATCCTTCATCAAAAATAACATGTCTAGAGACATAGAATTCCCTAGAGTGTATATCAAGACACCTATATCCTTCATAGAAAGGACTGAACCCAAGAAACACACACCTTACTAATTTGGGACTGAGCTTGTCCTTTCTTATTGCACCCAAGTGAGGATAGCAAGCTGAGCCAAAAATCTATATAACAGAATAATCAGGCACTTTATCAAAAAGAGTCTGAAAAAGATATTTTCCATTTAGAAGCTTGGTAGGAAGTCTGTTCATGATATAAGAAGCATATTCAAAAGCACCAAACCAATACTTTTTAGGAATTGATGCTTGAAACCATAAGGTATTTCCAATTTCAGTGATTTGCCTGTTTTTCCTCTCAGCTCTTCCATTCTGCTGAGGAGTACTATAAAGACAAAAAATCCTTAATGTGATGCCTGAGTCGTCAAGAAACCTTTTAAACTCTCCTTTAGTAAGCTCAGGAGCACCATCAGTCTGGAAAAGCTTAATCTTTGTAGATAACAAGTTTTCAGTGGTAATTTTGAACTTCTTAAAACAAGCCAGGCTATCACTTTTGTGTTTCAAAGGATATATCCATAAAAATCTGCTATACTCATCCAAGAAGAGGATATAATATCTAAAACCAGTGACTGACGGTATAGGAGAAGGACCCCAAATGTCACAATGGACTAAATGAAGTGGTGATGGGGTCAAACTAGATGATAGCTCAAATGGCAGACATTTACTTTTGCCTAATTGACATGAGTCACATAACTGAGATGTCTCCTCAGATGTAAGCTAAATAAGATGTGACTTATGTAAAGTTTCAAGAATACCATGAGCAGTATGTCCCAATCTTTGATGCCACAAAGAGGGAGAAGCTACCAAATTAGCAGATAAAGCTTCAATTTGTTTGATAGACCATGGTGTAAACTCTGTAGGGATTTATACCCTTCTACTAGTGTTTATAGCGGAAATATGACATCTAATGTCTACACTAGTATTCCCAGGATCACATGCAAAACTAGTAATTAATCTAATGGAGATAGTAGATTACCTTAATCGCTTTTCCCTCGAACTAGTTGAATTGATTGAAGAAGACCAAGAGCTTCAAGTGTAGCTCCTCTACTTGGGACACGAGCAATCAATTTGATCTCCCACCTTGTTGTATAGCTAGCACACCAATGGTGGTTGGAAAGAAGAACTCCTTTCTTCTTGACTAGATAGATAGTTAATGGGAATTAGCTCACTTTCTCCTCTCTACTTGATGTGGTAGAGTAAGAAAGCTTAGAGAGAAATTCCACACCTTATTCTCTGCCCTAAGAGTGTTTATATAGAACCCTAATAAGAATCCACCTCCTTTTAGGTTTCCTAAAACACCCTTTAGAATAAGATTTAGGGAAATAGTCGAAAATAGCAATTATTGGTATTTTCTCAATTCCCTAAGGAGGAGGTGCCCAAACACCACGAAAATTGGCAGATATAATGTTTATTATATCTGCAACTAACCCTCCAAAATTCAGCCCAATCCGAGTCCTAGAAGTACCCGAACCGGTCTAGGCCCAAAAACCCTGTTTTTGGCCTTTTTGTACTATCTTTGCCTAATTCCTTTTTAGGCCTATGAGATATGTTTATGGGACACTCCCATGATTATATCTCACTCCCACTAGTCATATCCTAGATCAATTTGTCACTCTTATGTGTAACCCGTTGTAGGATCCGATCGAAGTTAGCCGCGAATTACTTCGTAATTCGACGATCGTAGTTGGTCTCTAGCTACAACTCTACGATCCCTAAATCAATCGGACTTGATGATCTTCCACATCAATTGTCCTATCCGACAAATTGTTCGCATTGTCACCTTGGTCGAAGGACATCTCCTTCAACTCCTTCAAACTCAATAAGATAAAGATTATTAACCATTGGGCCTTCTAACAGTATAGATTGAGAAGCTAAGTCTTTTATGTTATAACTTCAAGGAAAAAAATCTACTGAACAGTCATTGTCTTTGGTAAATTTAGAGATAGACAACAGATTCTTTCTAATACTTGGCACAAGTAATATATCATGAAGATCAAATTCTTGAGAAGCAGATATCATTTTTGAGCTATCAGTGCTAGTAATACTAATAGATTTACCACTACCAACCATCACTGACTCAGTGCCAAGATAAGGAGTAGAGTGTGTAAGTACCTTAAAGTCATGTGTCATATGACTTGAAGCCTCAGTGTCTGTTATCCAAGACTTTGAATCCTGTGTGGAGCTAAGATTAGTGTGAAACCTTCTTCAATAACAGCAATATTGCATTCTTCTTGAGAAGGCTCAGAATCACCATCAAGTTGAGGAGATTTTGATGATTCTCCAATATGAAGTCCAGCAAAAGACGGAGAATCTGAAGATCTAGAAGGAGCATATCTAAATCTACACTTACTAGCCTTATGACCCCATTTATGACATATACCACAAGGAATGCTAGAGAAATCAAAGTTCTCAGCCTTTTGATTGTGTAGTGGATGTTGTGGTTGAGGTAATTCTGATATTTGAGACTTTGTTTGAGAAAAACTCTTCTGTTTTACTTGATTGTTGTATGAGATCTGTCTGAAGTAGATCTAGTATGGCCTGATTTTGAAAAATTTGATTTGTTTTGGTTGTAATTGTTCTTTTGATGATATGAAGATGATTTATGATAATCGGTGTTCTTCACATAATAAGCAGATTGCTCATAAAACTTCTCTTGAGCAGATAACCATTGCTCATGATGAAGAAGACGAGATCTGAGTTCAGGAAAGTTGATTCGAGTTGTTCGATTATCAATAGCAACAATAAATTGACTATAATCCTTTCCTAATCCAGCTAGAACAATTTGAATTATCTCTTTCTCAGAGATTTTATCATTTACAGCAATTAAGGAATCAGAGAGTGACTTAATTTTTCGTAAATACTCACTGATTGTGACTGATCTTTTCCTTGTGTTTTGAATTTTTCTTCGAAGAAGATCTTGCTTAGCTTCAAACTCCTCTGCATAAATTGTGTTCAGATACTCCCAAATCTGCTGAGAAGTCTTCAATCCAAGTACATCTGATGAAACAGATCTGGAAAAAATTGCTTTCAGGCATGATTTAACAAAATTATCTTGTTAATTTTCTCCAGATCTGATAAGCTGGATTTAAGATCTCTTTATCATTTTCATAGATCGAAGCTTCTGGTTCTGTTATAGATCAATCAACATAACCAATTAGATCATTGCTGAACAAGATGGTTTCAAATTGATCTCTCCATAATAGAAAATTTGTTTCATCTAATTTCTCTGCTATAAAGTTCGTGACATTCAAGGAAGGAAGATGATTTGAAGAATTAAGAGAAAAAAAGAAGGATTTGAGTGCGAACTTGTTTCCTCCATTGTTAGGTTCGAAGAAACCCTAAAGCTCTGATACCATGTGAGTTTTTAGAGAGAGAGAGAGAACTTGAATGTAGAAGTGATTTTCATTGTATGAATTAATCCAATACACTTCACCTTATATTAGGTTCGATTAGAGAGAGAAAGAGGACAAAAGAGTTGGAGGGAAAGTTTGTTAGATCATAACAAACTTTCTCTCAACTGAAAATACAAAAATAACCCTCTCTATAGGCACTCCTCTAATACTCTTATTACATATACGAGTTACACTCTTATTACACCACCATCACCATCTCTATCTCTTTATAATGAGAGAGAGAGAGAGAGAGAGAGACCAGTTTTGAATCGCTTAACCTACGCAATTACTTCACCCATGGACCAGAGAGGTATTGTGACAGAGAAAGAGTTAGACTGTTAGAGAAAGCTGGACATGAGAGAAAGCTGCAGAGAGTGATTTTAAGAGTGTCTTTGTGTTACTTTGAGGCAGATGTTGCTAGAGAGAAATGTTTATAAGGAGAGATCGCCATAGCAGAACCAGTCACAAGTTTGATGCTACTGGTGGTGTCAATGGCGTGATACTAACGAGGGGATCAATGGCACGACTCTAGCCGTGGTTATGCCCAAGAGCGGAACTATCGGGAAACCAGCCTGGGCAGTGGCGTGGGCTGGTCTCCTATATACTTACCCTAAGATGTCAATCTTTGTATATAGTTTCTTCCAGCTCCATTAGTGAAGTCTTTCTTGGAGTGGAGGCAAGATTCCTTGCTCGACACTCATCAATTATTTTATCTGAGAACAGGTCCTAGGTCCAAAAATTGACCTCCTAATACGACATGCCTCCGGCTCGGAATCCCTATCCAATGGTTTGGAGTCATCCCACTTTCATCAAGAGAAAAGTACTCTCCTATGCTTGTCCTTGTTAAAATCTGTAAGAAATTTGAAATCTGTAACAAATTTGTTCTTAATCTTGTTAAAATCGGTAAAAAATTTGAAATTTAAATTCATAGGACATAATCAAATAAGGCATTTGATTATATATTGTACACAACAAAATGTTCTATATTTCCTCTCAGAAAGTGTAAGAAAATTTAACAGTGTACATGACATAATCATATGTACTGTGCAAGACATTGATTAACATAACAAGTGTATAGAACATAATTATATATTATACACAACAAAGTGTCTTATACTTTCTCCTTAGAAAGTGTAAGAAATCCAACAAAGTGTCCTATACTTTCAACGAAGAACGATGAAAGTCATGTGTGTTTTTCTTTCTCCATCACATTTTGGAGTTTTAGTAACCTTCAAGTTATTTTGGTGATGGAGTTGACACGATTCACTATGAGAAGATTGTACGATTCTGAACGACACTGAAATTTGTTGCCTCTTTTGGGGCAAAATTTTGTAGAGTGAGACACACAATATCTACCAAAGAAATCTTTTGAAGTTCTGTTTCAAAGAAGAGGGGCGCCTAGAGACACTCCCTTAACCCTTTCCATATAGAACTAAGCCCCATTGGCCCATCAAATTCTAGGCAATGAAAAAACTCAAATGGGCGAGCGTCCAACTCTATTTTCTAGGGTTCCTATATGTTACAGACGCAGGGCAGTCTCTTCCGCTCGCTCTCTTCAAACATCTTCTTGCTCATTTAGCTTCTACCAGAGAAAGGAGATAAACCCTAAAAATGGTGAGTGAAAATGTTTGCATATCTGTGTAACTAAGAAACTACTTTTTTTTTTATTCATTTGACATTTGTTTGCATTCTATCTGAATTTTGTTTTGCTATTTTACAGTCTCTAGTTGCGAATGAAGATTTCCAGCACATTCTTCGTGTTCTTAACACGAACGTTGATGGGAAACAGAAAATTATGTTTGCCCTAACTTCCATTAAGGGTATTGGTCGCCGTTTTGCCAACATAGTCTGCAAGAAAGCTGATGTAGACATGAACAAGAGGTAAACATCATCTTATAATTCTAGGGTTTTCTTCTTGTAAAGAACCTACATTTCGACGTACTCATTAATCTGTTATATTTAGTGGCATAGCTGAGAATTTGGGGGCGAAATGATAAATTTGGGTTAGCTGAGAAATTGGGGAGAAGTTAGAAATTTAAACGGATAGTAAGAAAATAAAACTTATCTATGTTAAAAACTGTAAAAAGATTATTAAATAAAACTTCGCGGATGGGGCAAACATAAGTAAACAATTCTTAACGTCATTGAACTCTTTCGTTCGTCGGAAAACATGTGATGCTCCAAACAGTAATTTCTTTGAACGGTTGATACCCTAGACACATATCTACATAAACCTGTATACTCACATAAACACTAATTTCTTAAATTGGTTGGCGAGGGGATTTGGACATGCGAGCCCTAGAGCTTGAGGCTAGAAACATGCAAATTGAGCTAACACGGGTTTTGGCATAGAATATCTTCTAAGTTATAAGTACCTCTTGTTGAGTTTCCATAGAAGGGGCCCTTGGGAGAGGTGGGGTCCTTGCGGTCGCACCGCTCGCACCCCCTTACCCATAACCCTGCAACTTATTTTTTGAAACTTTGAATGAATACGCCCCTGGAACTAACTTATGGAGCATAGGCCTTTTTTTTGCTGGTTTTTTATGTACTTCGTCTCATATTACTTGAGTTTTGGGTGTCCATTCGATGTCATTCATTCTTCGAAACTTGAACTAGCTTGGAGAATTGATGGAGTTTGTCATGTAGATCTCTATCTAAGTTAGAATTCTAATTGTTTATAAGAACCGCATGGATATAATCCAGTTACCAGAAAAATTACTTTGTTAACAAATCTACTAAGCTTGCTTTCAGTTTTTTGTAAGAATTTGATATGCTTAATGGCTTTTGCTTTCGAATCTTTTCCCCTAATTTTCTTAATTGGGTGGGTGTTGTAGGGCTGGTGAGTTATCTGCTGCTGAGCTTGAGAACCTCATGGTGATTGTTGCAAATCCTCGCCAGTTCAAGATCCCAGACTGGTTTTTGAACAGAAAGAAGGATTATAAGGATGGTAGGTATTCACAGGTTGTTTCCAATGCATTGGACATGAAGCTGAGGGATGATCTTGAAAGGCTGAAAAAGATCAGGAACCATCGTGGTCTTCGACATTACTGGGGTCTTCGAGTCCGTGGGCAACACACCAAGACTACTGGTCGTAGGGGAAAGACGGTTGGTGTCTCCAAGAAACGATAAGTTTGGAGCCGCACTTCTCCACGGAATTGTCTTCTGGAAGTTTTCTCGTGTTACAACGTTTGTTTGGTTATGAATTATTTAAGCACAGGAGTTGAATTGTCTCAGGTGTCAAACTAGGAGTTCCTTTTTTTTATTGTTTTGATGAATCCAAGGAAGTTCATTTGCCTGTTTTCTATATATATTGTTCACATTTTATGGGTCTTATCTCCTACTCATCTTCTATGATAATTCATCAGCAGTAACATGAATATCTTGATCTGATTGATGAGATGAAGCCAAATAATATTTCTTAAAACAATTGAAATGATAAAATAGGTCGGAACCCGAGTAGCCCGCAACCCTACGAGCCAGAGGGTTGTAAAGGGCGATGGTTAGAAGTGCCCGACTTGATGTGAGCCCGAACCCAAACGGGCCAGCCTGTTTCCTTCACCTAAACTATCCCAGCTAAATTCCTGCCTGTATAAAAGCCTAAAGATCCCCTGTTCAAAATTCTCTATCTTTCCATTTCAACAATGAATGATGAATTTTCATTGTTAATTTCGATTAAATAGGCATATTTTTGTCAATTAAATCTCACACAATTCCCAAATGATCTTTTATGGTACCCAATTTCTTTAAACCCTATTCTTACCTCCCATGCACCAAAAGAACATCACAAACTAATCTCCAAACCGTCACTCTCTTTTCTCTACTTACTCTACAACCAGAGCCAGTTATGACCATCTTATTCAACACACAAATTATCTTCTACTTCCTCTTTCTCATCCTAATTACCATCTCTAGAAGAACTCTGTTGGCCTCACCACCCTCGTCGTCATCATCGTTAACAACGTTCCGACAAACTGGGGAATGGACACTCTTACAAGAAAGCATTGGCATATCGGCCATGCACATGCAAGTCCTTCGAAACAACAAAGTTATAATGTTCGATCGAACTGACTTTGGTCCATCAAACCTACCTTTACCTAAGGGACATTGTCGTTACGATCTCAAAGAAATTGTCCTCCAAACAGATTGCACTGCTCATTCTGTACTATACGATTTTCAAACTAATAGTTTTCGACCATTATTCGTTCAAACAGACACATGGTGTTCGTCTGGGGCTGTTCTCCCAAACGGTGTATTAGTACAAACCGGAGGTTATAATGATGGAGAATTAAATTTGCGTATGTTTGCTCCATTAAATAACAACCATTGTGATTGGGTTGAACATCAAAATTACTTATCCGTTCCACGTTGGTATGCTACTAATCATATATTACCAGGAGGACGGATCATTATCGTTGGTGGTAGGGATCAAGATAGTTATGAGTTTTACCCTAAAAGTAATAGAGATTCCTCAAGAAGTTCACATTTTCTTAGTTTCTTGGTAGAAACAAGAGATGAATTTGAGAACAATTTATATCCATTTCTACATCTTTTACCAGATGGTAATTTATTCATATTTGCTAATACAAGATCAATCTCATTCGATTATGTTAATAATCGTGTCGTTAAAGAATACCCACCTATTCAAGATCCAAGAAACTATCCAAGTACAGGTTCATCTGTTTTACTTCCTATTTTCTTGGACAATCATGGTAATGTTGTTGAAGCTGAAATTCTATTATGTGGTGGTGCCCCACAAGGTAGTTACTCGCGTGCCTTGCAAGGTGAGTTTATACGTGCAAGTTCGAGTTGTGGAAGGTTAAGGGTAACGGATCCTAACCCGGTTTGGGTTATGGAAGATATGCCTATGGCTCGTGTCATGGGTGATATGTTGATCTTACCAACCGGTGAGATTCTCATATTAAATGGAGCAGGTCAAGGTACGGCCGGTTGGGATATGGGGAGAGATCCAGTGACTGAACCCGTAATATATAACTCACGTGAACCAATTAACCGAAGGTTTTCAGTAATGACCTCGTCGAATAGACCGAGAATGTATCACTCTACAGCCGTTTTGGTACCAGACGGGCGAATTTTAGTAGGAGGTAGTAACACAAACCCATTTTACAATTTCACAGGTGTACTATATCCAACAGACATAAGCTTACAGGCATTTTCACCACCATATTTAGCACCAGGGAACAGCAGGTTCACTCCAGTAATTACATCCTTTTCGGATACTTTAAGTTACGGGCAGACTTTTTCGATTGTTTTCACTGTTAGAAATTTTTTCGGAGCAAACCACGTTACAGTTAGAATTATTTGGCCGCCTTTCACAACACACTCATTTGGGATGAGTCAAAGAATGGTGGTGCTAAATATTGTTTGGGTTTCAGAGTCTTGTACGTCTTCTTCTTGTGAAATTAGCGTGGTTGGGCCACCGACAGCTGAGATTGCACCGTCTGGTTATTACATGATGTTTGTTGTACATGCTGGAATACCGAGT
The DNA here is from genome assembly GCA_002897215.1 of Eschscholzia californica subsp. californica. NCBI lineage: Eukaryota > Viridiplantae > Streptophyta > Magnoliopsida > Ranunculales > Papaveraceae > Eschscholzia > Eschscholzia californica. The sequence continues at coordinate 67,580 of BEHA01050168.1, forward strand.
CATGGTGTATGGGTAAAATTCCAGTGACATTAGTTTCGTAGTGAAAATAAATTATATCGGGTTAGAATGCTGTGGAAAAATGAATCTTAATGATCTATATGCAAACAAGATGATATATGTTCCATGTCCCTTGTACTGTTTCCTAAACATATATCTAGAGACAATATTTGCTCATCACTCACAATATACATAAGAACGTTTGTAACTACAAACGATATGCCTTCGTCTCCATGAAAAATCTTGACATTCATTTGCTTTGGGTCATGATCAAAATGAATTGCAGACAAAACATTCCCGATTGACTTAAGCATGGTCTCCACAGAGAATGTATCTCATAACCAGCTTCGTCGATCTAAGTATGATCCTTTATTGTTCGTAAATGGGGATCCGACAGGAGCATGAGTTCTACCATCCCAGGAGTTCCTAAATGGAGCTCTTTCACAAGGAACTCCATGACTTGAGCTCAATAAATAATTTAGACTATAAAAGTTGTGTTAGTAGAGTATCTCTGAATGGCCACTAAGGAAAGAGACAATTTAGAGATCAACTTTGAAGGGAACACTCTAATGCTTCCTCCTCGTTCCCTATCTGGCTTCTTAAAACTTGAAAGAGGTTGAACAATTCGAACAATTATCATTTATCACATCCCACATAAGAAAAATTCCTCCGTTCTACAAAAGTTATCTTAGCTCAACAACCTGTTGTGCAGTTATATATTTCATCTCTTTACTCACCCATTTCACAATTCCATCATAGACCTATAAAATGTCATTTTCGTGCATCCAAAATAGCATCTGAGAAAAGAAATACAAATGTAACAGCTGCTCAGTCCACAACTACTATTTCCCTGTTGGGCCACTCAAATGGGTACCAGATTTAACTTTCGAACTGGGCTTGCACGAACTCTTGGATCCAAATACGCAGACAATCCCATCACCTACAAGCAACTGAAAACTACGTCTAAGAAACAATCCCTAAAGCCCATTTGAATGAATAATGTAGCAGCAGTCTACAGAATTAGTTTACAAGAAACCAAGGAATCTCTTAACTCAGTCTGCCAGTGGGTTATCAGCTGAAACTTCAGTTTGGTTAGCTCGGTGCCGCCGAAGAGTTCTTCTGCGATTACGAATACGTCTTTTAGGTGAAATGTCAGCTGAATCAGAGTGATTGATTTCCTCATGCTTTTCCGAATACCCAAATAAGCAATCAAAAGGGTCTTCAGATACCTCGAGCCCGGAGCTTATCTGTGGCTACAAAAAGGAAATAAAAATGAAAGAGAAGGCTTAGCAACAGATAAATAAACTCGAACTTCACTCATCTTGGCCTCCCCCCGACAATTAAATCAACAACCCCCTTTATATAGAGGATCCATGAGAAAATGAAAGTAAATATAATCCTAAAATAGAATAAATAAAAAAAATATGGTACAACAGTTCAGAACAAAAGTGAGAACAAATGCATGAACTCAGAATTTGTAGACTTTGACTTGAAGAAGAGAATCTTGGAGTAAACGAAGTAGCATGAGGAGATTAGATGCTAATCCTACAGAATTAATGATTATGGACTTTTTGCAGAGTTTTTTTTTTTACTATTGACCAGACAAGTAACCATTTCTGATTTTCATGAAGAATGAACGTCTTCCAACTCAAGGGATTGGAATACTGACCTGGTAGCAAGGATAACTTTAACAAGATCTAGAAAATAAGGAGACGAAAAATAGAGAAGAAAATTTGGACAGCCATCTAAAAGTTGTGTAACATGAGTGCTCAAGTTAAGTGTTTTTGCTGTGTTCGACAATAAGATACTTATGTCGGACGTTCCAGTAACTCTTACCATACTAGATATAATGAGAGATCTACTATGTACGTGAGCTTGCACATAATCTTGTTGAGATCCTAAAACATCCATATAAAATAACGTCTTTTTGTAATGTGACAGTAGTTGATTCAAAAGACAAAAAGAGCAAACGTAAATAAAGGACCTAATAACTAAAACAAGAATATACAAATACAAATGTGTACACCCATGCACATGTACTGCTCTTTTTCGACTCATCTTATTAGACACCTCGGTACCGGTGTTGGACACCTATACCCATACTTGGGTCCATGTTAAGAACCCCAAAATAGTATGATGAACAAATAGAATCCAATACAGAAAGAAGCATGATGCATGCAACTACCATTCTAAATGAGGATGAGTACAACTTTTTTTTTTGTTAAATGGAAAACCATGTATACGACAAGAGAAGTGAATTTAGAATATTTTTTTGATTCTTTGAATACACATCCAATTTTTTTTTGTAACATGTATCAGTGTCTCACCTAAATGTGGAAACCAACTCGGTAGCCACTGCAGCCAAGGATTGTTGACAATACACACCCAATTTATAACATCAGTGGTGCTAAAAAATTGCACGCAGTATATATAAGCGAGAAAGGTTCCGGAGGTTTAACTTGCATAACCATAGGAATTGAAAACAGTATACTTACTGGATGTTGCCTAGTTTCAGTAAGTTGTTTGAATTCCATATCGCTACGTTGTTGCCTAGGTTCGGTAAGTTGTTTGGATTCCATATCGGTAGTTGTATCATTGGTGACATTGTCATTTGTCCTTTGACTCTGCGACTGAGCAGCACTATCAGCATAATGATTTCGATGACGCCATCTAGAAACTGGCTTTTCTAAACTTGAATCGTCGTAGACTTGTTCCGGATAAAAATGTTTTTTAATAAGTTGCTTTGTCCAAGGATGATCCCGATGCTTTGTCAGTAATCTGTCATACACAAGTGGTGATGGGTTCTAACTTCTAAATGCAGAGTAAAACATATTCAGTAATTCACAACGTCATCTGGAACTTTAGATCGAGCTCCAAGACAATTGCGGTGTCTTGTAAATGGATATATGCCAAAACCGCATAAAAAGTAATTGAAGGCACATAAAAATTAAGCCAGTACCAAAAGAGTTACGGGTCATACATACTTGCAGATGTATGAAGATGTGACTGTTGGCATTTGGCAATCACAGCCCCAATATTGCTTAATTATCAAGAATTGAATTCAATTAAATAAGAGGAAGACGTCTTAAGAGAGAGATCGTATAGGGATCGGAGGAAGACCAATTTGATCCCATCCGGATCCCCTGAATTGAGGACTTCCCACTTAAGAGAGAGATCTCAGGAAAGAGAAGAGAGAGGTTGATTCCACGCAGAGACTTGTTCAGCAATTGTTGCTACAGTTATGCAGCTATTGTTTGTAGTTTCATATATAATATAATGTATGTACGAATATGTACATAATTATATATACATAGAGGGTGATCGATCTGAAGCCAATCCTGACATGGGGGATCGGCCAATCCCATACCCAACTGCTTATATCGTGAGGAATGGCCCATTAATTGGATATCGATATAGATGGTCAGACATGACAGTTGTATGGCCAATGAACTAGTCACAAGTAATCTATCTTGTAGAATTCCTACTTATGACGTACACCACGCCATCCAAATATGCTAATAACTACCCCGAAGCACCAATTATCGAAAATAATATGAGGTAGCAAAAAAGAAATAGTTAAGAACTTACATATTTGCTAACTCCGATTGCATCCGAGTTCCTTCAAATGAGAGAATTTTGTCCACAGATGAATTCAAAGACCTGTCAAATCTCCACATTCCAGAAATAATGCCAGCTCCTGCAAATATATTAAGCTATCAGCTGATTTGGTCATTAAGTATAAAATCCTGAAAACAATTATATACCTCCAGAAAGATTGATTCTGTATCCATAACCAAGCTTTCGCGTAGCTGCCAAGATTGAAGTGTTTTAGAAAGAGAAAGATTTAGAGAGTTTTAAAGAGAGATTAGAGAGAGAGAGTTTTAGAGAGAGAGACCTATCCAAACAACACCGGAGGTAACCAATGAAGTAAGAGTAAAATCCCTAAGAGCCATTCCCTTGCACTTATTTAATAAATTCTCTTCAACAGGAGTCATCTTATACTGCAAATTACACAGTTATAGTTAATCAATTAACTCTTGGTATTTTTCATTATTCGTAGAAGTTTCAATTACAAACTTCCCTAAACCTAAAATCGTTCTTAAAATCATCCAATAACAAGAAAAGATATGAGATTTCAGGAGGTTTATTAAAAAAAAAAAGAGTCTGACATCAATTGATGAAAGATAGATAAGAAGATGGTATCAATTGAAAAGAAGAGAAATACCGGGCTTGATCTGAGAATCTGTTCAAGTTCGAACAATGCTTCTCCCATTTTCGGTACTGAAAACAAACACTTCTGCGATTTAGAGAGAGAGAGAGAGAGAAGAAAAACCCCCCAAATTAGAGAGAGTCCGAGAGATACCCCAACTCGTAGAGCCAGCCAGGTGAACGGAAAATGGGGAGAATAGTACCAGTACGGCAGTACCAGACATAAAATCAAGGGCCAAACACCAACCGGTTTGATTTGCTAATGGGTTTAAGAGCATTTTTGGACAAAAACGAAACCGGTCCACTTAAGAACCAATCAAATGGAAAAAACCAGTCCAGCGTTACGGAGATATACCATAAAATTAGGGGTGAAACTAAAGACCGTGAAGATCGAAAAATTGGTGAAAACCGAACAAGACTGGACAAAAAAAAACGGACGAGAAAATCTCAGTTTAGAATGATCTATCTTTTTCTGATTGAAATTGTCTTTAGACCCGGTTCAGTCTTTTTTCTGACAAATCTGTGGACTCGGTAAGTCGGACATATCAATCTATCGGGCTTATCGGGCGGACTCAGACGGAAGGTCAGTTAGAGCTTTTTGTTCGTGCCCACTCGACTAAACTTGGCGGCCCAAACGGGTAGTGTCTGTCTCGGACACCAGAAGCCCACTGACATATCGGGCTCGGGTGGTTCGTGGGCAGATCCGGACTCGCCGGGCTTTTTCCCACCCCTGGCAAGCCATTTTGTTAAAGTAAATACAGATCTCTTTTCCTTTAATCAAGTCTGTTACAATTAGGTTAATTACCGATAATTACCAAATGCAAATCAATAGCCGGGGACTGAATGTCTTAGTAGTTTGGGTCGTCTCTTGGTCTGTCTAGAGGTCCTAGTTGAGCTTTGTGTCTATATTTGTTTTTGTGGATTTGCCTTCTGGATAATGTTCATTGATCCGCTCGTGTTCACCATCTTTCCTTTACACCGATAACAGGCCATCGGCAGACTACTGTTGCCAACAACTCTTCAATCAACTAAATCAGAGAAAGAGGGAGAGAATAATGATCAGTTAAAGAGGGAGAGAAAAATGATCAAAGTGGTCGCCAATAGTTGTTGCTGTACGAGACAGTGGTGGCTGGGTGCTTGGGCCACGTGCTTACAGAAAAATTCGAAAGTTGCGTGCTAACAGACCCGCTTTCTAATAGCATGTAGCAGCGCCCACTACAAATTTGGGGAAAACAATTTAAGCATGTTCCCTGCTTCAAGTGGAGCACAAAAAATAAAGAGTCCGACAGTAAATATGCAGCAAACTAGAGTACAAAACCGGTCGGCCAGTTTACTACCGGCTGTGGCACAACACTGCAACCAACTTTAATTAAACAATGAAAATAGGCCGACATATAACAGATAGAACAAAGAAAGTAATAGGAATGTAGGCTGTGGGGTTTTATCCAACAATGGAACAAAATCTCATTGATCTTAAAGTCAAAACTCACTTGATATATCAATCTGGTGGATACCTACCATACATCTGGTTATGTTTCTCAATGTAAAGAAAATAAGCTTACACTAACATAGTAGAAAATGAAAAGTGAAAAGCAAACAGAGCACGAAAACCTTCCTAAGCTCCAATAACTTCAGTTTCTGCCTCTGGTTGGGCTTCTTCAGCTGGCCTTTCCACCTTCACGCCAACATCTTCCGAGTAATCGCCATGAACCTGCATCTCCAAAGACCACATCATTAACAAACCTAAACATTGCCTTCTTTTAATCATTTTACAACCCCGTCTTCTGACTTGTGTCTAATTGAAGCAACATTGATATTAAAAGCACGAACGAAATAAAAGACCTTTATTTGATAGACATGTTTTTGCTCGCAGAGCTTTTATAGGTTCACTATTTTGCCGAGTGCTCACATGCTGTAAAATCATATTCTTTTTTATTCTCGTCACTGGCATCCAGAACAAAGCTGAATTTCATTATCATATAAAACAAGTGAACGTGTATATGATCTACGGAACATTTGGCCCTTGTGGTGTGTTCGATAGTAACATTGAGCAAACATAATTGTGGTTTAATATTATGTACCCTTTACTCTTTTAACAATTGCAGCACCAGATACTCACGACACTTCACTTACTATGTTATATAGCTTTTTATGCATCTTTTTATTCTCTAACATGTCTCCAAATATTGAGAAGGCTAAACAGAGCAAATGCAAAAAAAGAGTAATGAAGCAGGTTATACTGGAGTAAGAAACAAACCTCCATCAACTTTCCAAGATCAAACTTGGGAGCCTTCAAGATCTTCACCTTCCTAATGTAAACATTTTGGAGTGGGTAAATGCCTGTTGTTGCCTTCTCAATTTCTTTTCCAATTACCTCGGGAATGAACTTTGCCACCAACTCTTTCAGATCACAGGTCGAAGCTTGGTTAACCATGATTTCTGTCATCTTTCGACGAATCTAATAGATATAAATTAGATAGAAAAGTTTATCAATGATTTATACATGCCAAGAGAACTTATAATAAGGATATAGATTATAAACTACTGAATTCTAATCCTACCTGACGGATCTGGCTGGATTGTGCATAGCAGGTCCTCTTGACCTGGTTTGGGCGCCTCTTGGTGAACCCAATGCAAAACATTCTTATAGTGAAGTTGTCTGTTGTTTTCACATCTACATGGGCCTCGATCAATGTTTGCCACTTACGCACCAAGGATCTT
>BEHA01050168.1:75102-87811 GCA_002897215.1 Eschscholzia californica subsp. californica
AACAGCAAATATCGATTCAACCTCTCTTTAGACTACAAAACCCTACTCCTAAATGACCAAACCCTAAAATTGGGTCAGCTATATACATACATCCCGCAGGCGGGAATTATGACCACCCTTTTGACGCGAACTACGAAAATGCCCCCCACTAAGGGTGTGTTTGATTTGTTTGTTACAAATATTTCCACTGGACAAAATTTTCTCTATTTTCTCCAAAATAAGAGAACTGTGGTCAGGCTCCCTTTGAATAGGCCGCCGCTTTGGGGAATAAAGAAAATTCTCCGGGGAATAAATTCTCCAGGGAATTCAGATTCTTTTTAAAATTCTCCGGGGAATAAATTTTTATGGGGAATGCAAATTACATTTTTTTGAAAGTTCTCCTCCATCTCATCTATTCTCTCTGCCACTTCATCTTCTCGCCACCTCATCATCTTCTCCGGCGAAAGTTGCCGGCCGGAAAATTTTCCGGTCGGCGACCTTCAAAAAAAAAAATTCTTTTTTTTTTCTCTCTTCCTCTCTCTCTCTCTAACACTCCGGCGAAGGGAGACCTTCGCCGGAGATCTGGTCTGTCCACGAACAGACCGGATCTGTTCGTGGACAGATCGGATCTGGTCTGTCCATGAACAGACCGGATCTGTTCGTGGACAGACCGGACCTCCGGCGAAGGTCTCCCTTCGCCGGAGTGTTAGAGAGAGAGAGGAAGAGAAAAAAAAAAAATTATGTTTGGAGGTCGCCGGCCGGAAAACTGGTCGGCCGGCGACCTTCGTCGGAGAAGATGATGAGGTGGCGAGAAGATGAGATGGTAGAGAGGTGATGAGTTATAGCATCTTCTAAAATTAAAAGCCCCTTAGCAATAAAAAATAAACATAAAAGTCAATCTTATTTGACTAGTTTTAAGAAAAGTCTTTATTCCCCGGAGAATTTTCTTTATTCCCCAAAGCTGCGACCTTTGAATATTATCTGTTTCCTATGAGAAAATCTCTCATTCTCCATTTCGACTACTCTGGGGTGGGTCCGTTTGATTTGCGTGAAAATATTTGGTGAGAAAATCATCAATTTTCGAAGTTTGACTACCATCTGAATTGTTATTTTATTCTAGTGACTCATTATTCATTAAGAGGGTGTTTGATTTTTTAGCACTTACAAGTGCTACCACTTACTAAGTGATAATCACTTAGTAAGTGATATCAAATGTAAGTGCTATGGCGTTTGTTTTCCATCCGTTCTAAGTGCTTGATTTTAATTTATATATTAGTTCTAAATGTTATAAAAATGAAAAATTGTCTGTTTTAACCTTAGTGTATTTACACATTAGCATCTTATACTAATTCGTAGTAAGTTCGTTAGTTTAGGTAAAAGAAAATTACGGTTTACGAATGTTATGTCAAAAATATTAATCGTAAATAATAAAGAATTATCAACGTGAAAGAACTTAGTTGGATCATGGAGTTTGGGTGTTCCATGATTAGTGAAGGAAGAGATGTTAAAAAAATTTAGGAGGAAAACTTAGGTGAATGATGAGTGAAGATAGAGAAGAGTCATAGCGAAAGTCAAAAAAGATTTTGTATTTATCAATTGTTTAAGATTTTCTTCTTAGCTAAAATTATATTGGTAATTACAATATTAGGAGAATGATAGAAATGTCCTTTTTAGCACTTACAAAGTAAGTGCAGAATAATAAGCTCCAACTTGGAGCTTACTATTTTGCACTTACTTTGCCACCACTTAGAAGTGATTTTCACTTATTAAGTGAAAAAACAAACGACCTAAAATTGCCGGCCCACACTTAATAAGTGAAAATCACTTAATAAGTGCAAAAATCAAACACCCTCTAAGTCAGGGATTTTGTCAAAATCCTTTGTACGCTTATCATTTCCCTATAACAAGAAATATTAGTTGGGATGTTGTCAGAGAAACGGAAAGTAGCTTCATCAAACTTAACATGTTAGGTTATGTAAAAGATTGAATACCCATGCATCTAAAACCCTTACATATTATGGTGGATTTGAGTCTAAGTTTGGTGGATTTGAGGCCATGATTATCCTTCCTATATGGCCCTAGATAGGGAAAACAAATGCAACCAAATATTTGAAGTATTGAGTGATCAAGTGTCTTACCAAAGGGTGTCTCATAATGGGATTTACCACCTAGTACTTCAATGGGTAACCTATTTACCAAATAAACAGCAGAAAGAAATGATCTTAGGTAAAGAAGAAGGAAGAAAAGTTTGTTCTGTATATACTTGTTCTGTTCTTCCTTTCTGTTCTTCCATTTTACACTCCTGTTACACTCTCTTCTTCCTTATTCTATCAATATGCATTTCGTACTTTCGTGCATGAAACAAAAAATATAAATACTAAATGCAATTTAACGATTGCATATACAAAAGTTACGTCATATCAAGCTCTTTCATTATGTAAATATTGCGTAAGAATCACAACTAGTTATAATCGTGTAGTAGTTCGTGCACTTCGGGCAATTTATTTTGGCATGCTAGTTTCAACAATTCTTGTCTTCACAGTTCTTTCTAGTTGCTTGGTATGTTATAGGTCACTCGACTGTTTTAGACCTTATATCACAAATTTAAGTCTTTAGTCCTAAATGGTTTCAATTGCTCCCTTGTGCAACGAATCGGTAGTTTTATTGAGGACTCATCCCTTGTGCAATGAAAGATCTAGAGTAGTTTTTATTTGTGAGAATAGTACTTGTCGAACCATATTCGCTTCCCTTAAGGGACATTGTGGACTGGTCAAGCTTGACCAACCGCGGATAATTGTACCCTGGAGAAGCAGAACCAACATGTGAAGACGACCGTTGCATTTGAGGTGCCCGAGATATGTTTCTTCCTTCTGTAACTATCCTCCGCCTACTCGGTTGCTTCTCATATGTATCAGGTCTCTGCTTTGGGGCGCTCTGAGATCTGGCTTTTGCTCTAGATGATTCGGTGTTGGCCATGTAATTTGGAAGGAAGGAGTAGTCACTTGATACAGATTCTGCGTATTCTGGACAAGAATAATCAGAAAGGTCTCTTGATGAGCCAGGTTGGAAAATTGTCGAGTAGTACTGTGGGTTTGTATCGAAGGAAAACTCTCCAAAATGTCCGCTGCAGGCTCTTGGTTCTTGCTCTGGATGTGCTCTTTGACCAGAATAATACGTTGTGAGTTTATTATCGACGATTCTTTCAGATTGAGTGAAATTGGAATAATTATTCCATGCCTTTGAAGTAGTTCTTGCTTCTCCAAAATCTATTTCTACAACTTTTACGTTCTCCTCCGGGCTTCTATCCATTTCCTGGTTTTAGAAATCAAAATATGCATACACATAAGAGGTTGAATAATGCAAATTTAAACTCCTCAAGTACACAATAACAAACCTCGAAATTTAACCTCGAATTGTGTCTGCCCACAGCCAAACAAAAGAAAACTTCCATATCTTGTTTTGCGAAACATGCTAATTTCGGTATAAATTTCGATTCAGAAAACTAGCAAAAACTCATCTCTAGACCAAATTTTTTTTGTAAAGATGGATTAATTTTTCTAGGTTGCAGCTCGCTAAGCAAGGTTTGTACTTACATTATATGTTTGTCTATAGTAGTTATCTTGAGGAGATTTTATATGGACAGGTTGCCACAGGCCAACAGGAGGTGTCTCGTGACCGGCCTTCCAAGTCCTTGTGTCACGAGCTTTACCTTGAACAGAAACAAAGGCTTGCATGGAACGGAGAGAAGCTGTTGCTTGTTTCCTCACCAGGTGACCCCTTACCAGTGCTTGCAACTTAACTAATCCTTTCAATGCAAATAGTGCTTTCCTTGCCTTCACAAACACAACAAAAAGAATTTCATACACGACTTACAAAATTGTATCATAAAGTTTGTCCCGCGTTAAATTCAAAACCAACCGGCAAGATAGTGTATGTTGATACGTGTTTTTAGTTGGCTAGTGAAGCACACCATACAGTTTGGCCTCTAATATCATATTAATTAAGGTTGGAGTAGTAAGAAGTTAAGTCTTCCACTTTAGAGGTCAAGGATTCGAGGGCACGCTTACAAATTCAAAAAGAGAAAATTGAGCATCCAATGTAAAATCATTTCATATGAGACTATTATTGGTACTGTGAAACTTCTCTTCTTTCATGTTGGACTATTTTATACTTAAGTTTGTGGACATCAGAGGAGAGACACAAATGATATCAAGTCGAAAGTTGGAGTGTAATAAGACCAAAATCCGGTCCAACAACAGGATTTCACACTTCTATCTCTCTCTCGATGAACTGCGTGAAATCTGGTCGTTGGCTCCAATTTTACGATATTTCGCGCCAAGTTTACACATGACGTAACACCGTCGGGGACTGGGGAGAGAACCAAGTATTATATTGTTTGTAAGGGTACCTCTTGTCCATGTGGTAAGTAAGATGGAGAGAGAAATGCAAGAAAAGAGTTAGTACCAGGAAAGAGCGGAAAACGGACTGAATTTTGATAGCAGCGGTTTCTTCAATCACCCTGGATCTCCTCTTGGCTAAAGCTGTTATTTTGATATCTAGGGCAGCAGCTTCTGCAGTTGCATCAGTGGCCTCAACAGTAGGTGCAGTGATGGCCATGACATACTTCTTCTCTAACTCACTCTTAGTTACCCGTTTGTGCTGTTGCACAACTGGTTGTGGAGTGGTATGGGTTTCTATTGCTCCTGTGCTAGTTGCTGCTGCTGTTGATGCTAATGCAGATCTTCGACAACTTGATCTTTTCCTCTCTTTAGAAGTACTTGAATAGAGAGTAATGGCACTGCTTATTCGGGTCGACATTGAATTTTGGGTAGGAGTTGTTGTTGAAGAAGGACGGTTAGTCCTTCCACCCTTATCCTTCTCTTTCTTACCGGTCAAAATCCGCTTTAGCCATTTACTTGTTTTCCCCATATCTTCCAGTCTTAACAACAAAACCACAGTAATGTGGTTAGACACAAGAAGCAAGCATTCAGGACATTTCTACCACCCCTATTTAAAGTAGTTGTTTAAAAAAAATGAATCATTTCTTCACTACCCTTAGTTATTTAGTTAGTTGCTCCATCCCCAAGATCTCTCTTGTTTATCTCCCTTGGATGTGTTGAAGGTGAGATAGGGCACCTATCTCACAACTCAAGGAGCCTCGATACCAGTCCCATCTTGGACATACGTCACCTCACCCATCCTTGATCTTTGAGTTGGAGATGCATTTATTTTCCCACTTCTTTTTAACCTAATGGTGTGTTTGGAGGGCGGAATCATGAATCCGCGGATTCATGAGTCCTTGGGATTCATGATTCCACAGATTCATGAATCCAAGTAATATTTTTTTGGCTTGTTTGGCAACTAAGAATCCTATGATTTATTATTATTTGAGTATCTTTAAACGTCTTTAGAAAAAATATGATTTTTGAAAGAAAAAAATGATTTTGAAAAAAAATAATGATTTTGTAGAAGGAAATATTTTTTTGTTGATTTTAAGTTTGGAATTTAGGTTTATTAATCCAAAATCCTTGCAAATCCTAGGGGTACGGTGGGATTTTGGTCCAATACAAATTTTGGAATTAGGAATCCTTAGGATTCAAGAGTCCTAGGATTCTTGGTAGCCAAACAGACCAAGAATTCATGATTCCTACCAAATTCCACTTTTGATAGGAATCCTACTCAGGAATCCTGCAACCAAACACACCATAACTTTTTTCATTTATATAACAAAACAAAATTAGAGTGTGCGGCTAATTAGGAGAGGCGACGACTCAGATAACCCAAATTTGAATCACAACAAAAGACCAAGCATACTAAGGTACACCAATGGTTGTGCGACTGAACTGAATAATAAAAAATACAAAACAGATACAGATAGTAGATACTAAAACATAGCAAAGTAACATATTATAAAATCAAGTTTGTTAAGCTTGTGGTTGAGGAGCGAGATGTGGCGGACTGCTAGAACCGAGTAATGCCTGAGAAGAGAAAAAAGTTAAAGACTATGATCTAGCCGTTTTCGGTCCAAGAGTCATAGTTGTAGAAAGGAACCTACACCGAGCTAATGAGCATCCTTCTCTCTATAATCACATATATCCCGTGTTCCCTACCATCACAACAACAACAAGAACCAATGAGAACAAAGATCAGAAAGGCCAGAAGAAATAACGAAGCTGAGAGTCTCCACCAGATATCTCTCGCAGAAATTCTGTAACCATTGTTAAGTTGTTTAAGAAAAAGCGGCAAGTTAACTAAAAATTAAGGTAGACACTTTTATACAAGTTAAACCCTACAAAGCTTCAAAGTCAATAAACCAGGGATTCTACTTCTTCTGACACAGTCGAACTTAGGACCTCGTTTCAGAATTTAGATCAACACTATTAACTACTTGGGTAACCAGATGTTAAAAGGAAAGACGTACCCGTCCTTGTGGATTCTAGCATCATTGCCTCACGTGTTAATTGGAGGATCCAAGACTAGTGGTCCATCCACATTTTGACCCTTCAAGTAGTATAAATCAGACAGATAAGGCCGGCTACCTTTTTGGTGAAGTAATTCTAACGAAATGTGAATATCAATGAGTCACTCACTTCCTACAACTATCCAACTAGTCCGTACGACCGTACCCATGAAACAAAAAAAACCATCCTTAAGGGATTGGTGGTGGTGCTATGCCTCCTCTACCTGTACAAATATTTATTTGATAAAAATGTATTTACTATTTTACTGTAGATCTTTAGTTTATTATAACAAAATGTATTTACTACTATTTACTATTTTACTGGTCTAGTCTGAAACCCCTCGGACTGGTACGAGTCCGGACCTTGGCTTTCAGATGGGTCGATCGCGGGCCGAGTGCCAATAGATGTTTGGGGTCAATTTCCTCACCTAGGTGCGAACAACAACATTTTCGAGTCAACACTTGGTTGTCCAAGTAGTTGATAGTGTTGACATAAACTCCAAAATCCTGGAGATCTCAGGTTCAAATCCTACGAGAGGTGGGTACCGTGCTTATCACATCTTCATGTCTAGTTTAACTCAGGTGGTTACCGTGCTTATCACATCTTCATGATGCATCAATGTCTTATAACGACTAACGTATACCGTAGTCGATTTCTATAAAAAAAAACTTTTTCAAATGCATTTAGCAGCTCCCTATTTAAGATACTCAAAATAGATCTCAAAAATAAAATTTGTAATTGAAGCATCTCGAAATAAATGCTTCCACGTCATCTTAAGATCTCAACTCCATTTTACATTGGAGAGGTTTTTTTTTATTGCATTTGGAAACAACTTGAACTAGAAACTCTCAATTTAATCATATAGAAAGGGAATCTCAATTGAAACTTACACGAGTCGATTAGATTTTTTTTTTTGGTTTTGGGTTGGAGATGCTACCAGTCATACAAATCTCAACTCTGCCACATTTTGCATCCGGATCCCAATTGTTAATGAGAGCTTTCATCATTCATGTAGAGGGATTATAAGCATTTTCTTATGAGCTTGCTTTCTTATTATGCACTTTCATTTCATCATAACAAAATAACAACAATAGCCATGGCAACTCAATTCTGTAATTGCCAATACTTGTCAACCATAACAACCCACACCACCACACCAAAAACCCAAAACAAAATTCATCTTCAACTTTCAAAACTCTCTCAAATTCCAAACAAACTCACCACCCCATCTCTCAAAGAGATATGCAAGAGAGGAAATCTTGAAGAAGCTTTCTTAGAATTTAATAATTTAATCACTAAACAAAACCCACCTCAGTTTCCTCCTGAGGAAGCTTATTCATCAATTCTAGATCTTTGTGCTTCAAAAAAGAAATTATCTGAAGGTCAACAAATTCATGCCCATATACTGACATCTAATTTTGTAACTGATTCAGTGTTTTTGAGTACTAAACTTGTGTTTATGTATGGGAAATGTGGGTCATTAACTGATGCTAAGAAATTGTTTGATGAAATACCTGAAAGAACTATTTTCAGTTGGAATGCTATGCTTGGTGCTTATGTTTCGAACGGTGAACCATTCGGAGCTCTTGAATTATACCGTGAAATGCGGGTATTCGATGTAACTGTAGATGCTTGTACTTTCCCTTCTGTACTGAAAGCTTGTGGGATGATGAAAGATTTGAATTATGGGACTGAGATTCATGGTTTAGCAATAAAGTCTGGGTTCGTTTCTGTTGTCTTTGTTGTTAATTCTCTTGTGGGTATGTACGCGAAATGTGATGATTATAATCGAGCAATGCAATTATTTGATAGAACTACTGAAATGGGAGATGTTGTTTCATGGAATTCTATCATTTCAGCTTATTCAAACAATGGAGACTCTCTTGAGGCTTTGAGGCTCTTTAGAAGAATGCGGAATTCGGGGGTTCCAATGAACTCGTTTACTTTTGTTGCGGCTCTTCAAGCTTGTGAGAAACCATCATTTTTGAAATATGGTATGGAAATCCATGCTGCTCTTTTAAGGTCTAATAGGGAACTTGATGTTTTTGAAATCAACGCGTTGGTCGTTATGTACTCAAGATGTGGTAGAATGGTTAATGCATTACGGGTTTTTACCGAGATGGATTATAAAGATCATGTCTCCTGGAATTCTATGCTTTCGGGCTTTGTGCATAACGGGCTTTATGAAGATGCTGTTAGATTTTTTCATGAGATGCTGAAAGGTGGTCATAAGATTGACCTTGTTTCAATTGTTAGTATTGTTTCGACATTGGGTCGGCTTGGAAATGTAATAAATGGCATGGAAATTCATGCTTATGCTATTAAACATGGGTTAGATTCGGATTTGCTGGTTGGAAATACACTTATAGATATGTATGCAAAGTGTTGTTATGTACATTATATGACTCAAGTTTTTCAAAAGATGCCTGATAAAGACTTTATATCCTGGACATCCATGATTGCCGGTTATGCCCAGAACCATTGCTATTTGGAGGCTTTGGAATTGTTTCGAGAAGTTCAGATGAAAGGGATGAAAGTAGATCCTATGATGATTGGAAGTGTCCTTCTTGCTTGTAGTGGCTCGAAATGTATTTCTCATGTAAAGCAAATTCATGGTAACATTTTGAGATTAGGATTGTTTGATCATGTACTAGAAAACACAATAGTGGATGTATATGGAGAGTGTGGGAAGATCGATTATGCATCCAGAGTGTTTGTGAAGATAGAGAATAAAGATATAGTGTCTTGGACTAGTATTATCTCTTCTTATGTTCGTAACAATTTTGTAAATGAAGCCCTTGAGCTTTTCTGCAAAATGAGGGAGACGGGAATAGAACCTGACTTGGTAACTCTGTTAAGTATTCTCTCAGCTTCGGCAAGCTTGTCTACTTTGAAGAAGGGTAAAGAAATTCATGGGTTCCTCACTAGGACTGGCTTCATCTTGGACGGATCTATAGCGAGTTCTCTTGTGGATATGTATGCACGATGTGGGACTATAGGATACTCATACAAGGTATTTAATCAGGTCGAAAATAAAGACTTGATTTTATGGACTTGTATGATTAATGCTTGTGGGATGCACGGACAAGGAAAGGAAGCCATTAATTTGTTTAACAGGATGGTTGATAGAAATCTGAGACCTGATCATATAACCTTTTTGGCACTTCTTTATGCATGTAGTCATTCTGGATTGATCGAGGAAGGAAGAAAATATTTTGAATCGATGAAAAGTTCATATAACTTGGAGCCATGGCCTGACCATTATGGGTGTGTAGTTGATCTTCTCGGGCGTGCCAATAGATTGGATGAGGCATACAATGTCGTTAGAAATATGCCAATCGAACCAACAGCTGCAATATGGTCTGCTCTTCTCGGGGCTTGTCGGGTTTACTCCAACAAAGAACTTGGAGAAATTGCAGCAAAAAGACTTCTGGAGATGGATCCTGAAAACCCAGGAAATTACGTACTTGTATCAAATGTTTTTGCTTCCACTGGGAGGTGGAAAGATGCCGACGAAGTGAGAAACAGAATGAGAACAAAAGGGTTGAGGAAGAATCCAGGATGCAGTTGGATTGAGATAGGAGATAAGGTTCATAGTTTTATGGCAAGAGATAGGTCTCATCCTAAAACGAAAGAGATTTACTTGAAATTGAACCAAATTTTAGAAAGATTAGAAAAGGAAGGAGGTTATATTCCTCACACTAAGTATATTTTGCAAGACATAGAGGGTGACGAAAATATTCAGACGCCTTATGGTCACAGCGAAAGACTTGCCATCGCTTTAGGCTTGATTCAGACATCTTCAAGTACACCAATTAGAATCACAAAGAACCTTCGGATTTGTGATGATTGTCATGTATTTACGAAGCTTGTCTCAAAGATCTTCGAACGAGAAATTGTGGTGAGAGATGCCAGTAGGTTCCATCATTTTGAAGATGGAATCTGTTCTTGTAAAGATTTTTGGTGAGTGATGATAATTTATCTGAACATTTGAAATGAGGATGGCAGCTCAAATTATATTAAATTTGGTGCTTCATTGAACTCTGTATAGGTTAGTAGTGCTTCCTGACAGTTCTGGTGATGTAAATATGTTAAGCAAAGGAGCTGGAAAATAAAACTAAAGCAATACACAGTTTGAATGCAGACATGCCAAGAGTGAGAGAGAATTTCGAACGAAAAATCTACAGGGATTACGTTAATGGGCATGATCAATTGAAGTCGGACTAATAATCCAAGAAGAAACCAAGAAACTACCTATATTTCATCATATCCCATTCCAGGATCATAGATTGAGCTATCTACTTCTTCTTTTTTATTTCAGATCTGAAATCTGATGAATCCAAAAGAACTGATTTTGGGTTGCTTGGTTTCCTTTAGATTTCTTATATGTATAAGAAAGAGAACTTACGAAATTACCATTTATATCCAAACTCTGTGGATTTGAGAAAAAAAATTAAAAAACCATAGTTTAAGTTGGACTTTAAGTCCGTTCTTGTGAGAATTTAAATTCAGCAAATATCGTGTTTATCACATCTTTGATGTATCAATACTATTGTAATGAATATCGTAGATTGTAGCCAATTTCTAAAAAGAAAATAAACTGAATTAAGCAACCAAGTTTGACCTTTAGACCAAAAGTTGAAAGAACACTTATAATATCTTAAGGTGAATAGAGCAATGTTTTTTGCACTCCTTCCCTTTTTTCCTTCCTCTCCTTTGCTCTTTGCTTATTTCTTTTTTCTTTGTACTTAATCAGTTAATCTGCAAACTTTTTCGTTTTGCAAGTATGATATTTCTTTATTTCTCTATTTATTTTTGTTGTGTAAAAGATATTTGTTACAACATTTAAATTTAAATTTTTTTTTTTCTTTAGATTCATTTATTTATAATAAATATTTGTGGAATATATTTTTTTAATTAAGTCTATATTGTAAGATAATGCATTCATGGATAGTTTTTTTTATATCTTTTATTACAACAAAAAAATATATATTTTTCTTTAAGTAATAGGCTTAATTTTATATTTTTATAATTAAATTGTTCCCAATGTTTGTTTATCTTTTATTTTCAATATTAACTTTTTCTTGTGTTATCACAGATGGGGCCGATTAAAATTTGACATAGAGTCCTTGAAATCTCACCCACACCTTTTTGAATAAATAGTTTATTTTACTAAATTAAGTGCCTATATTAAATTGGTTGTCTATTCTTATCTCTATTTTACTCTTTCCTAGTCAGTCATGATTAGATAATGTTTGGATAAGTTATGACCACTTCTATCATATTTTGGTACGAAAACCAGTGAAAGGGAATCACCTTGTTCACTTTTATTAGTTGTTTAATGGGATCAAAATAGGGAATAAATTTAAATGTATATACAAATTGACTCGCGTATATACAGATTGACTCGCGTATCTTAATAAGTTGATGATGAGTGAAAGTGAGATGGCTAAGGCAATAGAGTAGGAAGTATGGCTGGGAAAATGGTAGCCGGTTACTCAAAGGTGACCGCCCCGACGGCCCGACCACGAAACGTTTGTGGACAAAATGAGCTCGAGCGGGGCTTACCCAACCCGTTAAGGGGGGGTTCTAGTAGACTAGACTACCCGAGACCCAATCCGAAATATATGGTACTTAGGAGTCCGTTTAAGTCAGCTCGAAAGACCACCCGTGAAGATACTTGCCGAGTACTACCCGCTAGCCCACATGCCTTATTTACTTGATCTTAGGCGACATGTCTCCTCAAGAGAGAATCTCAGCAGTTGGATATGAAGAGTGGTCTCTTCAATTGATAACCCACGCTCTTTCATCTTTATTTAAGGTCGCTGTTCTCTTTTCTCTCATCTTCTCGCACCTTCTTTTATTTGAATTGTTCAGCGTGTCTCGAATCCATGATTTCTAGGATGGAAGACTATACTTCTTACCAGGGACGGAACCAGGACTAAAGACAAAGGGGGGCCAATGTAAATACGAACTCATTTATTACTAAGAGACGACCTTTATATACATTTTTTGAAATAAGAGTCGTACCACCGATTTTTTTTTTTATGAGAAATTAACTGCTACAATAAATCAAAATGAACTGGTACTAGAAAGAAAACTCGGGAGGGAGTTAAAATTTTGATTTTGTTTAATCTCGTTGTACTTTCATGGCTCAAGAACGTCTTCTAAATAAAAGTTTTCGAGAAACTTCTGCTAATTGCTTCTATTGTCCAATCAATGTGAATGGTTGATCTATATCTCACACTCAGAAAGAAAATTATAATTTC
>BEHA01050168.1:111386-126681 GCA_002897215.1 Eschscholzia californica subsp. californica
CTCTCTCTAGATTCTAGTCAAATTAGAGTCTTGAGATCCATCACTATTTATTCTTTTCTTTTTCTTTCTTTAACAATAGACGGAAGTTTTACTTGAAAAAAACCTCTGACAATTTTTTACCTTTCTGTTTCTATTAGTGAAGCATCATCACTCTATTCCATTAATGGCTTCTCCATCCTTATAAAACAGAATACTACTATATGTTCATCATTTAGGTTTACTAGAGAGAGAGAGAGAGAGAGAGAGAGAGAGAGAGAGAGAGAGAGAGAGAGAGAGAGAGACTGTTGATAGAGTTGTTGCATGGAGACTGAATCCCACAATCAGGTCTCCTCCGGGTCTGATACGCGAGGGAAGCATCGGATTCATGCCGAGTTAAATCGACTTGAACAGGAGACTAGATCTTTGGAGGTCTCTCTCTATCTCTTTATCTCTGTCTCTCGTTAATTTTCATTCAAACTGGGTTACTTCTAATACTAAAAGTTTTTAGGTTATTCAATCATGAAACCCTTATGATGTTTCTGCCTTGTTTTAATTTCAATTGCTATTTTTAAAGTATCTCAATAGCAAACATAATCTCACTTGAAGTAAGTAAAACTGTTTACCTTCTTCTTATGATACTTATTCCCTTTCAGCTCATCAAATGAAATTTGGGGAATTTGAGTTTTATATTTCTAGTTTCAAGAGTTGCTTGTTTATGGGATATTAAGATTGTAGGATTTTGTTGAAAATGAAACCTAATCACGAGTTACGACCACGCTTCATTTTGCCCGCGACTCAACTAGTGAGCTGGTTGGAGGGAGCTTAGAGGCTCCTCATCAAACCCCGTATATAGCTTTTCGAAGATATTAGACTTTCTTAGCTGTCGGAGCTCAGCAATTTTAGGCTTGTTTTTTTCCTATTTAGTGGGGAAGCCCTTTCGCCTTGTGTATCCGGATTGCGAATGTATTTCGTTGCTTCTCTAAATCCTCTAGGATATTACAAAGTTAAATTTTGGATTTTTTGTTCCTCTTTGTTCTCCTTGGGGGTGTACTGAAGGTGTCTCGGGTAATATAGCTTAGGCTGTAGTAGTTTAAATCTGAATGACCGAATATAGTTTTTTGTAACCTTAGTTACATTGCACGCTTTAGTCTATAATCGTGTTAGATCTTTGAACAAGTCCTCTCTAGTGTATTTTTTTGGGGGCCCAAGTGGGCTGGCGAGAGACGCCTTAATGGGCATTTCGGTTGCGGAATATATTACACGTTTTAGAATGAGTTATGTGTAGTTTTAGTAGTAAATTAATTTAGGAATATGTTGTTACTATTCACGTGTGTAGCTGTATATACCTATTTGGGTGGGAGTAAAGTTGAGAAGCAAGTTAGGTTAGAACATGATGAGTTTGAACTGAGTTTAAGAGAATTAGGTCCTTTTATAGGAATTTCTAGCTGCCACGTAATTTTCCTCTTTCTGCCAAGTATTTTTTCTTCTACGATTTATATACCAGCTTTCATTTCTAAAGCAATTGTTATTAGTGTATCATTCACTTTTTATCAGTGGGAATTTTTACTTAACATGAACAAGCCGCGTGTCTTCTACAATTTTGTACTATAAAAGTTCTGGTATGTTTGTCAAATAGATTTAGTTCTATTAGACGATGTTGCTAGCTTTATAGGCTCAGCAATAAGGCACTTCACTTTTTCCATACAAAGTAAAACTTCTTTGACATTGCTAGTTTGAGTCAGTACGAAGGAAAAAAGTCATGGTAATACCAAATACTGCCAACTATTGTGATTGATAGAGGCTTTTTTACCTAACTGACAAGATTTCGAATATTTTGCGTATCGTCACCCTTGGGTTTTAGTTCTTCTATTTTGGGCGTTCTTCTTATATTCTCTACGTGAAGGTTATATATATATATCTGTTATATTCGTTTCTAGTGCCATTTCATCACCTCCTCCCCTTAGGCTTTATGTTGAGAAAGCATACGAGCAAGTAGTTCCACTATGTTGCAAGATTCAAGAGCATGCCTTTCTTTCTTTTACCATCTGAAGTGGGTACTAAATAAGTTTTCTATTACGACATCAGCCACTGAGTTACTAATATTCATCTCTACTTGTTAACATATAGTTTGTTTTGATAATGTAAACATAGGAAGAGTTGGAAGTGCTCGAGAAGACAGAAAAGGTCTCTGCGGCATGCAAGGAGTATGTTTGTATAGCCTTAAAACATGTCTTCTTCTGCTGTATCTCTAAAATTTGTTGTAGTTTAGTAAATAATCCACTTTTGTTTGGTGTGCACCAGATTGCTATTAAACGTTGAAGCTAAACCAGACCCGCTGCTTCCAGTGTATCATTTCTTTCACTCTTTTATGTTTTACCCATATAATGACGCACTTATCTTGCACTGCGTTATTAGCCGAGTTTAGGATTGTTATTTATTTTAAATGGAAAAGTGGAACTCAATATTTATTTTTGTCTGGTAAAAAAAAAAAAAAAACTTCGTTCATTTTCCTTATCATCTAGTTCTGAAAACAGATACATGCTTTTAAAAGCTGTTTTTTTTTTCTCGAAGTTGATTGCAAACACAAGCATAAGTTAGAAGTACTTAAAAATATAGCGAAGTCAAGTTTCGGGTGTAAAAGTGTATTTCGTTCCGCTTACGACTGCTACAATTCTGATGTGACAGGACACATGGCCCTGCGAATCCATTATGGGATAGATGGTTTGAAGGACCTCCAAAGTCACAAGGTTGCAAATGCTGGGTACTGTGAGAGATCTCATTATTCTGGAGATATTAAACCCTTCATTAATATTGTCATCTATAAGATCAAAAGGTTTTCTTTTTCTCAGTTAGCTTAAAGGGTTCTTCTGTTGAAGATATCTTGTGAATTTGATGTCTATAAGTATGAAATTTAATGCTATATTGTGATCTTTGCACAAACATGTAGAATTCTTTTTAAGTCAATCGTCTACATATTTCAAGATTTTAAAGAAAGTTTTGACAAGGGGTAAATTTTTTTATTATCTTTAGGACTAAGATGCCAGCACGTTTCGTAGCTTCGAACCTGAATTGGTGATGCAGTTCTATTCTTTGAAAGCTTGAAAATCCGTGTGGATTATGATAGTTATTCAACCAATATATTGTAAAAACATTAGGGCATGTAAAAGGAAAGATAACCTACTTGAAGGCTTGAACTTTTGGGAAATGATACTTGGCTCTCTAGTTACACCTCCTACTACACCCCATGCGTGCTAATTTTGAATTTCTCTAAGATCGGCACACGTATCTGTATAATAAATGACATAGTTTTGTGCTATGTCGTCAATCATAAATCTGTGCCTGTTGTGTTATTTTAGGTGAACCTTTGACATTTCTTTTAAAGAAATTTTGGAAGATACAATGGTTAAGAATCAAAATAAACACCCACTTCCTACTAATTCTCAGTTGCTCCCTCCTCTCTCTTCATGCTTAAAACTTCCAATTAAAGATTTTCGCACGATTTTTGCTTTTTTTTTTCTCTTCTTTTTCTCCAAAGAACCTAATAAAATCTTCATTATTATTTAATTACAATTATCATTTTTAGTGTTTTTTCTATAACTTGAAGATCTCCAAATGATCAGAGTTTATGACCATAACCTCACGCAACATATTTCTAGAACAATTTGTATCCTACGGACACGAGTTATACCCTAATCTTTATAACAAGATGGTTAATAAGCACTGAGATGGTCAAAGGAGGCGCAACTAGAGGTGTAAGTGGAGCACAAGGTAGCATCACCCTTTGCTCGTATGGTAACACTAGTTCATTTTAATCAACCTTTAGGTCATCCATTTCATGTGTCGTGGTACAAGATTGCTCTGATACCAAATGTTGTGTAACCAACCAAAACATCTTACAAAAGCAAATGCTATTTTAGTAGTGAAATACGATACACAGTCAGAATTGAAATACAATCTGTCCTTTGTGAATGTCATACAAAATGACCTTCTGCTGTAGAAGACGCATGAATCGAAACAGTTCTGTCAAATTCCTTTAAGTTTCCTGTTTAGGTGGCAGCCTTTCCTGTCACATGCTGTGCTACCCATCCCAATCCATCGTATAAACCATCACCTGTTAGTGCACTACAGGCTTGAATGTGCCAGTCATGGTTCTTGATGCTATGAAGAGAAAGAGCATCTGTGATTTCCGCAGGAGACATGGCGTCCTTCAGGTCTTGCTTGTTTGCAAATACAAGAATGACTGAAGTTTGAAGATCTTCGTGTTGGAGAAGCCTGAAAAGTTCATCTTTCATTAGGGAGATTCTGGCTCTGTCTGTGCTGTCTATCACCACAATGACTGCATGAGTACCACGATAGTATGTCGCCCATGACGTCCTTAGTCGTTCTTGTCCACCCAGATCCCACACCTGAACCCATTAAATAATAGATTAAAATTTTGAAATTTCGATTCCTTAACTTACATATTTGACGCTTCCATTAAAATGTTAGGTACATTAGCTCAACAAAGAAACAACTAGTTCTTGAGAAAGTACTTCTTAGCTTATGCTGTGGAGAAAGAGTTTTCAGACTGAAACACCAAACATCAGAAAGTGGTGCAAAAGTCCACGCCAATTCACGTTATAATTGGAAAAAGAATGTTATTATAGGTTTGTTTTCAAAATAATGTACTGAAACGGCTGGTTAAAATGGTTAAGTAACAGAAAAACTGGTCACACTAACGATGTGAAAAATAGAACAGTTCTTTATTGGTCAAAAAACTGTTGAAGTGGATAACTAAATTCTTCGAACATAGCAAAAAATTACTCTCGTCTTTCAGAGTATCAGCAAAGGCAGGCAAGACAGTTGTGGACAACCAACCACATGTTTTCAAGAAAGGAAAAATCGTCTCAAACCCATATAATCTGCTGAGTTCTCTGTACTTTCTGGAAACTCATATAAGCTAATCAGAACTAGTCCGGCAGCTAGAACTAGGAATTAGCTGAAATTGACGTATACATTTACAGGTACTTATAGTATGGAATTACCATAAAAATAACACTGAAAAACTAAGTATATTAAGTACTGAGTACCACAAAATTACCTAAGCATCTAACTTAAAACATTATCAGTTCATCAACCCTCGCATATTTCTATCCAACCCTCCACACAACTGAAAGTAATAAAAACAGCTTTTCCTACTATTAAGACATGTCTCTCTGAAGTATAGAAAGAGCTAAAAAAAACTGAAGTTTGATAACACCTAGCTGGGGATCGAACGGACTATCGATAATTAACTGATAAACCGGAAGGATAAAAGATGACCTGATGCCATCCCATATACAAGTAAATGAAGATTTACATTAGAACAATTTTATTAACTCATCTCAGTAGAAACCTCGAAACCCTCTCAATGTGCGAAGCCAAACACTGATCACCATTCTTACGTCAATAGCATCTATCTACACTTCTATATTCTCCCTAGAAGTACCGTAATTTTTGTCTTTGCAGAACCCCACCTCGCCTAGGGTGCAAATAATGAGCCGTTTTCATGATTTACCCTCTTCTACGTTAATCAATAAATTACTTGTAAACAATCTTCTAGCACAATTTTTTTGTAGGAAGTTCGAGAACCTATATCCATGGTCATTCACGTGAAAGAAAGGCTTTTCGACAATGAATTTCTTTGATACTTAAATTGTAGCGTGCATTATCTAGAAATTAGTGAACTGCTCGTTTGAGGAGCTTATTTCTTCAGGGAAAACACTGACAAATAGGAAATTCAGAGCAAATTCTACCCGTAAGTTACAGGTCCGGTCATGTAATATCCTCAATGCTTGGTAACAATAGCATTGGCAGTAGCAGAAAGTAACAACTGCACTGAAGTTTCAGGCCATTTTATTGGAAGGCCTAAATAACAATAAAATGCCTTCCCAAGTTATGGCAGCCTCTTAACATCTGGAACAACCGAAAGTATAAGATAATATTTATCTTAACATTTATAGATAGTGGATATCAACTATCCGTAATTCTACAAAGATATTACTCAGAGCATGAATTCTAGTTCAGTATCTAGAGTCTAGACTCCCCTTGATACATACTACATACTTGCACAGCAAGAAAAGATAGCTACAGAACTAGCAACTACAGCATCCTTCAGAATTCATGTGAAATTTGCAGGTAAAACATGTCAACCTCATTTAGCGTGGTGGGAAGTAGGAGATTCCGGATTATTTTACCCTAAAATAACGAGCTTCCAATTTCCACTACATTAATAGAGAAGCAAGCAAAACCCGACTACTCACAATCTAACCAGTAGCAGCGATGTTAAAGCCTACTGTCGATTTTTTCTTTGACGAGGCAAGGCATATCAGCAACGGGTAGCCTCGAGTGATAAGTAACATCGATTTCAGAAAAGCTAATAATAGAGTATGTGCAAAAAAGTAACAAAATAAGTTTTCTAGTAACATGGATGTAACGAAACATAAGCAAGTAAAGAAGTGGGCACCACATCACCTAGATCATCCCCTTAAACTCCAACTTTCCACATAAAAGATTGAAATCACTAAACACCAAATTCTTCAATAGTTGATCTATAACTGTTCTCTAGGTTACTCTCAATCAAGTAAATGCACTTATTTGCTTTCCAATATAGTAATAATACAACATACAATTTTTTTGCAGTAATCACTTTTTACGTATTCCCCGCATCGAAAAACACGGGGAATGAACAAGCTATATCAAATTATCAACCTAGTATATGTTATCAAGATTTCATGTCAAATGCATCAATACCTAGAGTTTCACAACCTACCCACACTTTCTGCAAACATTATACAGATTAAAAGGAACCCCTAATACTGAAATTAAACAGCATCATATAAACAAGCATGTTGACTAACAAAGAATGAAACAAGAAAAGAGTTCTTTTCATTTTTTACCTCAAATCTGATGTTCTTATAAACAAGCTCTTCGACGTTGCTTCCGACGGTAGGATGGGTAGTAACAACTTCACCTAGATGCAATTTATATAGAGTTGTAGTCTTCCCAGCATTATCCAATCCAACTACAACAATCTTATACTCTTTTGCCGGAAACAACATAAACCAGAATCTTGACATAAAAGCTCCCATTTTTTTTTCTTACCCAATTTCAACTGCTAAAACTTTAATCTAAACAAACAACAAAGAAACCCATTTATCATTATCTAAGAACAAATTAATAATCTATAAATTTCAAAGAATTAGGTAAGAAATGAACCAAAAGCAAGAAAACAACATGATTAAATCGAAGGAAAAATTGCAGATCTAAGAGTTAATTGATGAGAAAGGGAGAAGAGATTAACCTAATCAATGACCAAAGAAGGTGATGCCGGTAGGATGGTTTCAGAATTTTTAGAGAAATTCTACTGGGAGAATAAACTTTGTTTCAAGGAAAAGTTAATGACAGCCCAAGATGGAAAATGGTCAGTGACGTAAGGAATACCGAAGAGGATCCCGATTACGTTGAATCTGACGGTCAGTCTCGCAAGAGAAAAGAAGGGGGGCCGCCAGATGTAGTCTCCTGCTTGGGGTTTGGTTTTCAATCGATACATCCGATTTGCTGGCTTACATTTTCCATGGCCTTGGGATGGGCGGAAGTCAACGCAAGTTGACTTGAGGGCAGTTTGGTTTTTCTTCTTTGCCACTGCAGAGCCGTATCAAGAGAAGAGTAGTGTTCGAAAATGCTACAAAAGTAGACTTATCCTAAACCTAAACAAGAACTAACGGTTCATCTGGATTGTGGAGTGAAAAATTTTATTGAGAAGGAGAACGAGAGATGACTCGAAAATGTGAGCTGTTGATTTTGTGTAAGTCTGGAATAAGCTTTAACTTGTAGTATTTTCTAGCATTATTCATGAAGAGAATTACGATCCATTCGTCTATGGACTAGCTATTGTAGTGCCATTATTAGTGATGCCTAAAATGGTTTTGCTTAAAACTCAACAAAAAGGTAGAAACGCACTTTTTTGTTTTCTATGCTCTCTCTCAACACAATCTCCTGCCCTACCTAAACTTCATCTTTGTCTACCCAAATTCCATATCTCATCCAACCTGAATTCCATCTCTTAACAATGTAAGAATAATTGCAGGTGGAGGGAACCTTTTACCTATTAACTTTGTAAGTAATTGTAGTAGTCTCAGGCTGGCAACATCTTCTCCAAACCTTATAAGATTAGAAAGTGAAACTTGTATAGACCAGGATGTGAAAGGAGTCGCTTTTTGGCTCTAGGCCCCTGCCCTCCTCTGGGTCTTCATTGTAGTAGCTGTTTCTTACTATGCTCTGATAATTCCTTACTATACACAAAAGAAAATGATAAAAATCTGAACTCCAATCACACTTGGTAAGCAGAGAAGAGTGCAATGAAGTATATTACAAGGAAGACGTATTTTTTTCATCTAAACCAACACAGTAACAAGTTCAAAGTCATACAATCATCAAGGATTTAAAAGGGAAAAAAGAAAACAAAAAAGAAGAAGAAAACTACATTAGAAGAGTACTGCTCGCCTTCCTAACCTTACTAACGAAAGAAGTCGTGTCCCACCATATTTTTCTATTCCTTGGAAGACTTGTTAATAAGAGACTTATGGATGTGTGGGATCACACCACCCCCAGCAATTGTGCCTTTAATGAGTGTATCGAGCTCCTCGTCACCTCGAATAGCAAGTTGGAGATGTCGTGGTGTAATTCTCTTTACCTTTAAATCTTTACTAGCATTTCCAGCAAGCTCAAGAACTTCAGCAGTTAAGTATTCAAGAATTGCTGCAGTGTAAACTGCTGCTGTAGCTCCCACACGACCATGTGCTGCGATTCTTTGTTTAAGGTGTCGGTGAATACGTCCAACAGGGAACTAACAATTAAACAAGGACAAACAAATTCATGAATAACTATTTTCAAATAGCCATAATAAATTGAAACCCATAAAGTCGTGTAACACAACAAAAGTATTAGTATCCAACACCGGCTAGGCCATGTTTGGCACACGGGAATGAAATGTGATTACTCGGAATCACATCGCAAAACGGTGTTTGGTGCACATGAATGCATGAGGAATCACATTCCGAGGGGGAATGTTATTTCTTTTCAAATGGGAATCCCAAACACAGCCGACGAGTGGGTTTGCAATTCCCTTTCCTTCAAAAATGTTAATTAAATATCTACAAAGTACAAACAAAATCAATGTCTACCAATCCCATTTCCGACCAAACCAAACAATATATTTGGCATTCGATTACCAGGAATCACATTACGGGATTGCCATTCCTAATAATCGCATTCCATTGTGTGCGAGGTGCCTTGTTTTATTTTGTTAGTACTTATGTGGTATTAAGTGATTCAGGGACTATTTAGTGAACATTGAACAGTATGTTGGGGTTAATCACATCATTTACCTAGGGCTGCACAAAAGAAACTTGGGCAGCAACTTCTCTCTTCTATAAATACTACCTCAAACTCCAAGAATGGGCAGACAGAAATAGAGAATGATTTGATCCTTGGAAGAGAAGTGTTTAACAAACAACAAATATAAATGCCGTTACTCCTTATGTTCATATGTTGTATAAACTTACACCATGCTTATAAGTTTTGCTAATTCTGTGGATGCGTACGCCTCGAGTTTTACACATCTACCGAATTTTAAAGCACTGTCTATGAGTTGCTAAATTTTGTCTATATCTATCCACGACTTCACTTGAATTAGGATTCTTTGTTATCTTATACTATTACGAAGACACAGATAAAACACATTTACAACAATTAAAAAAAAAGTCAAAGGTAGAAAAAAACAGAAGTTGAGTATTTAGGGATTCTGGGAAGTAGACAGTAAAACATTGATTTAGATGAGTGGATCTAGCATTGCTGGTCATAGGGCTGGACTAGGGAAGATGATATTGGTATTACTGTTTGTTCTGGTGTAACCAGGGAGGATGATAGTCATGACATGCTGAGGTAGGTTGATGCTCTAATGGTAGTGACTTACGGTAGTAAAAGGTTCACGAATACTTAAAACAAGTTGTGCCTTCATAAACAAGAGTCGAACTGAACTCTGAAACAAAAAGAAGTACTATTCCAACTCCGAAAATTTACTTCAGTTGTTCGCTCAGATTACTGATTTGTGAAGTCAAGAACTAACTCCTATGCAATTTTCGGACAAACCCCTAATTTAATCTGTTATTTTTTTTTTGAAAGCTTAACTGAAACTGTTTTATGACTTCAAATTATTATAAAGGTCAGAGGAAGAATTAAGGTGAATTCAGCACACAAAAGCAGAGATAGATAATTGCTTCTTCAAGTAATATACCCTCTTATTATGTTTCTTCCAAATATCAAATGAAAAATACAAAAAAGATTGAGTACTTTAAACCTCGTAAAAGCAGGTAGACACAGCCTTAGGTGGTACAAATTTTTAATAGACTTAAACTTGAACCCAGTGTTCGAAATTTTGTCTAATCTACTTGCTTAACTTCAATTCTATCACACATTTATCTCTCTAGTGTGAAAAATTAAATCTTAAAAGCCATTCTTCTCTTATAATCTAGACTCTCGTCTCCTTCTTACGTTATAAAAACTTACCCACCCATTACACATAACAAACAAACACATACAAGTCACCAAATGGGCCTCTGGTCCATTGGTTTACAATTCTGCATCCCCACTTAAGTCCTAAAGGTCATGGGTTCTAGTCTTGATCAAACATCATGGAAGTGGTTTATCGTAAAGATTTATCTCGGGTAATATAGACACTAGTAAACAATGCCTTGTCAAGGAAACAAATTTCGAAATATTTCGGTCTAAAAGGCTGAAACACTTCCATTTCCATGTTTACCGAAACTGAAATTTCATTCCTTGCTTTTAAGGGCCCATAGGGTGTCCTATAAGGGTCTAACTAAGTATCGTGGTTATGACGGTTAATGTGCTTATTCAAGTTTATATTATATAAATCGATTTTTTTTTAAAAAGAAAGCTTTTTAATTTGTGTAATTACCTGCAAAGCAGCTCGTGATGATCTAGAGACTGGTCTCTTCTTATCTTTATCTTTGTTTCCTGCTGTTGTCTTTCCCGCCAAAAGCCCCTTCCCACCTTTTCCCGCCATTTTCTACCTGTCAAAACCAATGGTTCAGACCTCCAAATATATTAGGTACTCTCTGAGAATCAGCTTGATATTAGAAACCTAAAAAAAAACAATTTTCAATTAAGAACCTAGATGAATGAAGACACACGAACTTCATATAAAACCACAATTGTTCAAAACGATACGATAATAGGGTTTTCAACTCCAAACAAAAAAAAAACAGAAAACCATGAAGGGGAAGCTCTTTTCCCTTGTCGTGAAAAACTCAATACCTAACAAAATTGTTTAATTTACCAAAATCAACTCAGACAAGTGGAAAGGAAAGTTCATGGAAGAGATTGTGGAAACAAGAAGGAATACAAGGAAAGGAAAATCGGAAATCAAAAACCCCAATTTTGTATAAACTAGAGAAATTGGAACGTTGAGGTAGAAATCAGAGATAGAAAACGAAGAAGAGAGAGTAGAGAGAGAGAGAGAGATCTACCTGTTAAGGTCGTTTAGAATCGTCGTTGGACAAGAAGAAGAGAATCGAGTGGAGTGGAAGGGGAAGAAGAGTTCAGATCTATAAAAAATCTAAGCGGAATGGATTTTGGAGCGTTAAATATAGAAAGGTAACAAGTCAACCAAAGAAGACTTCTTTTCTGGAAGGCGGTTATACTTCGATACAGCCTTTCGTGGCAGGACTAACCACCGTTGGATTTTTAGACTTATATGGTCTTGATGCCGTCCGATAAATAACTCTCACAATATAGATATAGTAGTAATACTCTAGATGAAAAGGGTTAGATCCATGATCCATCTATAAATATCATTAAATTGAGTTTAACAAGAACATAGTTAATCAACTCAATACAAAGACATAATTCTCAACTTTTATATAATAAAACCAAATTCATAGCTTATTCTCGACAAAGCCATAATCTTATTTTTCACAATATAATATTTCGATTTAGTAGTTTGAATTTTTCCTAAAATTATTTGATAACATATTTTACGAGGCCGGGGAGATGAACTTTCATGAAATAGTCCTCCCAATTGATGATTTTTGGATCAAAATAAAATGTATCTCCATCTACTTCATTTGTTCTCATTGACATTCTCAAGTTTCTAAGGTTGAGATCATCAAACCTGCAATGTTCAAAGACTCAAATGAGCATTTCATTACTTTGCCGATTTCCTAAAGATTTGACCAACATTTAACAAAAGATAGATACGAAGTAGAATAACGATACTTACGTTCCTTTGAAGAAAACATACGGTACATTGAGTTCGACCAATCTAATTGTTCGATTTATCTTTCTATTACCATCTTCCAAAGTTTTATGAAAATACTGACAACATAGTGTATTCACCATTTTCAAACCCTGCTCCCACAATAGAGAGGAAATGTGTGAGGATCTAGTCAAACAAGGTATACAATTCTGGTACATATAAAGTATAAAATCTAAAACCATTATATCTGAAAGAAATACATCATATTATGTCCCGTGTCGATTAGGAGAGAATCCATAGTATATATGGGCTAAATATTTGTGTTAATAAGTCACTTTGGATGCAACTAGAAGAATGCTTGATTCCACATGTCTATTGAGAGATAAAATCAGCCAGCCGACTCTATCTCTCGAAAATGCGACTCAATTCAGGGACCATTGGGATGTCGCTGGCAGCACTACCGCAAGACTTACAAAAGATACAAAGGGATGATAAAAGTGGTGTCATTAGAATCTTGCAT
Source organism: Eschscholzia californica subsp. californica (assembly GCA_002897215.1). NCBI lineage: Eukaryota > Viridiplantae > Streptophyta > Magnoliopsida > Ranunculales > Papaveraceae > Eschscholzia > Eschscholzia californica. The sequence continues at coordinate 124,184 of BEHA01050168.1, forward strand.
AACTAGACTTATTTTTAGTTACAAATTTTGTTTTCTTCTTGCTTATGTTATCTAGTATTATCTGCTTTAACTTAATGTAAAGGGGCATGCACTTCAACCGATGACAATTTCAGATAAAAATATTGTTGCAAACCGCTTGCAAACTGTTGCAAACCTCTAGCAGTTACAAACCTTTCCAAGCAGTTGCAAATTACGAAAATACGTATAAAGTTGAAGACTTCAAAATATTGGGTGATCATTTTTCACCAAAACAAAAGGTTTATAGGGCATTTTAACAAACTTCCTTAATAAATAAACATCAAGATTTAACTAAAGGAACCAGAAAATAATGGCAACATAGTTGATCTACTCTTTTTTCCATACCAATAGGTTTTGGGGTCTGTTTTGTTTTTTGTTCTTTGAATTAATGTTACCATGGAATCTATTGTTACTCGTAATGTAGAGTCAGAGTAAGTAAATAAAATGCCCGAGTCGAGGATACCTGTTTAAACAATAACATGATACTATTTGATAAATCAGAGAAAGTTATCTTCTCTAAACTAATTGAAAAAGATGACAACAGTGATTTAAAAATGAAAATTAAATGTAACAAATATCCGAGTCGAGGATATCTCTGTCCTTAAGACAATTTACACCATGTATATTAGTACCAACAGTAATGGTGTATGTCTCCCAGGATAAAACGGATTACCTATCAAGTTAAAGATGATATCTCTTAGTTTTGATAGTTTGTCGAACTTTGTGAGCAATACGAACTTTTGAACAATGATCCTTAAACCCTAATGCTTGAAAAATGAACGCTAAAAATTGATGTATTTAATTTATTGAATTCTCATGGTATTTATAGGGGTATTGACAACACTTCATATGGGTGCCTATAGATGAATGGATGCTTAATTTCGACCATCAGATCTCAACAGGTCCATCATAGAAGGCACCCAACATTTCGATTGCCCAGATCTGTTGATTACATGTCCACGTCGGATCAAATCTCTGATCATAAAAATGAATGGCTCCAATCGAGGATGCGCATGTGCAAAGTGCAAAGTGTGTGTGAGCGCCTCTAAAGCACCTAATGCGCCCTATACGCCCACGCCACGCGCGTGGGCTGTACATGATTTGTTGTGTATCGTTTCAAGGAATCTACTATTAGTATGTGAAAAAGTCTATATAAAGATGTAAACCTTTCTTTATTTAGCCAATACGGTACTAATAATAAAACTACATGTTTTAGTTATCATTATATATTCCCCAAGTAAATCAATGATAACTCATTCATATGAAATCGGATTTTGACAAACTTTATGTCTAAATTCAAGAGCTCGACGAGACGAATCTAATGATCCGTCTTGATCTTTATTTGGACAACGTTTGGTTGCTCAAATTGGCCAAAAACGTATTTGGTTTTTACATTAGTGATATTTCAAAATTACATAACTAAATGACGTGCAAGAATGTATTGTAACTAACCTTCAAAGGTAGCATGTAATTGACAAACATGTAAGTACGAAAACTTGCCATCGTTGGGAGCCGAAGTGGTTTAGAAACTTTAATTAAGGATTTACCATCTTGAGCTCTCAAGGGATTATTTGAGAAATAGGCATACGCATATTCCCTCAATTTTATTGAGTTCAACGACTTAGCTGTTGAAGTAGAACATATTTGGTAAACGAATGGGAAGTCGGGAGAATGATGGGCATGAGCAACCATTATGAATAATATAGCATTCACCACCATGTCGCCTGGAACCTGTTGAATGCACTGGAAATTAGACTAATCTTGCTATTGATCAAAATCCATAAATTGCAACATCTCATAATTATACATGACGATATGCCATGTTTAATTAGTCTCATATGTTGTCCCATATGGAATATAAGTTTCATTTCCGTTGTCTTCAAGACAGTTTCAGTACTAACCTTTTGTTTTTTCACTTATTCATAAGCAAGGCCAACCCTGGCCCAAAACAACTAAAACTGCCATATTGGGTCGCTACGTAATTGAAGGCCTCGTATTTTGAGTCATTTAGGTTATTTCCAGCAAAATTGTCTGGAAGTCCATACATAAATAATCTATGCATGCATAGAAATTAACTAGTACAAAATCTAGTCCCGACCCATAAAACAAAACACGTAAGAAAGGTATAAGTTGATATACCCTCGCCTTGATATATCATATATGAATAAACTTTTTTTTTTTGTTGAAATATATATGAATAAACTTATCCATAGAAAGTTGACATAACGTACCACGTCAAATGCTGTCTCAAGGTTACCAACAAAGCAAGATAATGTTCCCTTAGCATAAGCTACCAAGAAGCCATCAATTGTTCTATAAAGAAAATAAATGATATTAGAGTGTGAGAATTCATTTTTCTTTATTAGGTTATTTTTCATATGGCCCCTAATTTCTGATTAGCTTCCTGTGTAGCACCTTTAACTTATCAAAAGTACTCAGATGATCCCCTTTTTGCTGTTAACGTCAAAAGACCGTTAATT